>ML807185.1:165149-198108 GCA_009831015.1 Picea engelmannii
GAAATTAGTTTTATTTGAAATATGTAAAAAAATAAAAGTTTGTTACATACTACTGGAAATTTTGAAATGTATATGACGAAAATGTTGTATGCAACATGTATATCACAGAACATGGGGCATAAGTAAATGACGCTTGGCATATAAAAATTGAAATGCATTTGTCAACACGAGGCATAAGTAAATGGCGGTTGGCATGTAGAGCACTATTTATTTTGAAATATATAAAAAAACAAAAGTTTGTTACATATAAAAATTTAATTGCATTTTTCATAAATATTGGTGAAAGATAAAAATGTATGAAGACATAAATTTAAAAGGAGATAAGAAAATAGTTTTATTTGAAGTATGTCAAAAAATAAAAGTTTGTTACATACTACTGGAAATTTTGAAATATACAAAAAAATTAAAGTCTGTTACATATTAATGGGAATTTCAATGTGTTTGTCATGTAGACTGGGATTGGGGCTCCCACGGATCATTAGAGAAATATGTACAAGAAACAAGATTGTAGAAAGAAGATAGAGTGCAATACCTGCAAAAAAAATAAATTGAAAGGTATAACTGTTTGCATACACATCTCTATTTAAGAAAGTGGAATAACTGGGTTGGTAAACAAAGAAGGATGCGATCAATAGACTTACAGTGAGGGTACATATGATCCCTTTGGCTATTTTCTTGTGGCTGTCGTTTTATTGATGTCTCCGACGGCTGTGGTTTCAATGATGTCGTCGATGCCTGCTGGAATCCTGTTAACTGCCTATTGCCTTTCATCGGCGGCCTGCTTTAATTGCCTTTAGATACATTCTTGAATGTATCTTCTCATTGGGGCGATGTTGATATCATTCCGGATTTTTATGTTGAAAAGATCGTTTTCTAATTCTAGGAAGTCGATAGAAAGATTACACAGATCCTGATGAATTTCCTTATTCTGTACTGAATATTTGACTAGCCAGTTGTCGATGTGAGCTTGATCAAAATGAATGATGTTGTAAAAATTTGTTCGACAACACATTTATTCCAACATAGGATGAACACCTTCAGTAACCACTCACATACTGATATCAAAGATCAACACACCAATGTTTTCACGTCGTAAAACCCCTATGGGAAAACATCCACGGCCCCAACCAACACGGCCACTTGGAGCAGTTTACTAATGCAAAGAAAAAGATTATAGAGAGATTTTACAAGAGAGTTTCTCACAATCGATCATTGGAAAATGACCCTCCATGCTCTTTAAATAGAGATCATGGACCAATTGAGTGTTAATCCACAAATCAATTGCCGTTAAGATCGAGGAGAGTATGAACCATCAGATCACTGTATGTCGAGAACATATCATGACCATCGGATTTCCTAACTACAAATGCATACTAATGCATACTAAAGAAACACACTGAAAAACACACTTTTACCTAGCGACAGAATAGACCAAGTAGATCTTAACTAACTCCTAAGTGTCTAAATATCCTAACATCCCCCTTTAAGAACAACTTGGGATAGGATTGAAGGATTTACAATAGTGACACAATAGGAGAAGGAAAGAGGCATTAGAGACTATCCCCCCTTAATGACAACTTCCTGAACTCCTAACATAGATCGAAGTTTGGAAAAGTTCGCTTCTGTAAGAGACTTTGTGAAAATGTCTACAACTTGATCTTCTGTGGGGAAAAAGATCACTTCAATAACTTGATCATGAATGAGCTTTCTGATGAAGTGCATATGTATCTTGATGTGTTTGTTACATTGATGTTGAAATGGGTCTTTGGAGAGCTTGATGGCACTCTGATTGTCACACCAAAGGTTGGTTGGATGCTGGTGCTGGAATCCAAACTCTGAAAGGACCTGTCGAAGCCATAGGGCTTCTTGACTTGCATTTACCGCTGCTCGGTACTCTGCTTCTACTAAAGAAAGTGAAATATATTGTTCTTTCTTACCAAGGCTGGAAACATAACCTGCAGTAGACTTCCAATCACCAGGGTCACCGACCCAATCTGAATTAGTGAAACCGACCAATAAAGGAGTCCCCCCTGAACTGTAATGTATCCCGAACTGAACTGTACCACAAACATAGCGAAGTATCATTTTAGCTTCTTTCCAATGGCTTTCATGGGGTGTTTGCATATATCGGGAAACAAGAACAACAAAAAAAGAAAGATCAGGATGGGTATGAGTCAAGTATAAGAGGCTACCAACTAACTGACGGTACAGGGTGGCATCAATTTCAGGAGAAGTACAGGTGGCAGAAAGCTTGATTCTAGACTGGAAGGGAGAAGGGGTTGGTTTACAATTGTCCATGTGAAAGCGACGAACAAGGTCACAAGCATACTTAGATTGGGAAAGAAAAATTCCTTCATTGGTTTGCAAAACTTGGAGGCCAAGGAAATAGTGCAAAAAGCCTAAGTTTGTCATTTCAAATTTCTTCTTAAGGCTGGTTTTCACATGGTTTAAAAGTTTTGAGTCATTACCAGTAAGGATAAGGTCATAAACATAAAGGACAAAGATTATGAGATGGATTCCTACTTTCTTGGTATAGACATTAGGATCAGAATGGCATCTAGAAAATCTAGTGGCAATAAGAAAGTTGTCCATTTTGGCATACCAAGCTCGGGGAGCTTGCTTGAGACCATAAAGATATTTCTTGAGGCAACAAACAAGGCTAGATTCATTCTGGACATAGCCATGAGGTTGTTCCATGTAGATTTATTCTTGCAAATATCCATGCAATAAGGTGGATTTAACATCCATCTAATGGACCTCCCATTTATGTGAGGCAACAAGGGAAAGAACAAGGCGGATGGTATTCATTTTTGCTACAGGGGCAAAGGTTTCATTATAGTCAATTCCTTCAACTTGGGAAAATCCTTTGGAAACTAACCAAGACTTTTGTATTTCAATACATCCATCTGATGCATACTTAGTTCTATAGACCCATTTGCATCTAACAAGTTTTCTTCCTTTTGGAAGAGGTACAAGATCCCAAGTATCATTTGTCATTAAAGAACGATACTCTTCATTCATTGTTGTATCCCAATCTGGATGACCTGAAGATTCTGCAAATGTCTCTGGATCATGAGTTTCTTAAACTTGAGCCAAAAGAGAAGAGGCTCACTGGAACTGTGAACGTGTTCGACGCTGATCTGAAGGATCACCGACAAGATCAACAACTGCTTCTCATGTTGAACGAACCCATCTAGGAAGTGGTGGAGCTGGTGTTGGTTCAGGTTCAAAGGAATCATCTGGAAGAGGGTGACCAAGCGGAGGTGGATTTTCATCCTCACTATCATCATCTGAAGAAGAAACCAGATCATAAGAAGGAACAAACACCGAATATGGCTCGCAGACCGAAGAAGGCACAACCACCGAATTAGGCTCGCAGGCCAAAGAAGGCATGAACGTCGAATTAGGCTTGCAGGCCAAGTGATTTTCATTAAATTTAACATATCTTCTAATAATGATTTCATTACAATGTGATTGAAGAAGTCTGTAACCTTTGACATCTTTAGAATAACCAAAAAATATACACTTTTCACTTTTAGGCTGCAATGGTTTCCTTTTCTCATCAGGAATGTGAGCCCATGCTATACTGCTAAATACACAGAAGTGACTTACATCTGGTTTAATTTTAGTCCAATCTTCTTCTGGTGTTATATTTTTAAGAGCCTTTGTGGGAGTGCGATTTACTATGTAATTTTCACAGTTGATGGCTTCCGCCCAATACTATAGACTTAATCCCTTAGATTGGATCATACAATTAGTCATTTCTTTTAATGTGCGGTTATTTATCTTAGCAACATCATTTTTTTGTGGTGTATATGGAACAATGTGTTGCATTTGGATTCCCTGTGTAGTGCAGTAACTTGTAAAATTATTGTTCACATATTTGCCTCCATTATCTGTTCTTAACCTTTAAATTTGATGTCCAGATTGCTTTTCTACAAGGGCCTTGTAGGCCAAAAGCTTGTCAAAAACTTCGCTCTTAAGTTTTAAGAAGTAAACCCAAGTACGTCTGGAAAAGTCACCGATGAAAGTTAAGAAATACTTGCACCCAGAAAAAGAAGGAGAAGAAAGTGGACCACACAAATCATTGTGAACAAGCTGCAAAGGACCCGAGGCATGCCAAGAGGCACATTTGTCAAAATTGTCCTGATGATGTTTTTCGAGAACACAACCGGCACAAACACCATCTCTGCATGAAACAAGAGGAAGACCAGTCACCATCTTTTGATTACATAGTTTTTGCAATGAGCGATAGTTTAGATGACCAAACCGCTCATGCCAAAGTTTGCTCAAGTCATCGCTATGAGCAACAAAAACTGATGAAAAAGATGATGACCCAAAGTTGTCAAATTTGTACAACCTGGTAATATCATCAACAATTCCAGTTGCAATAACATGCTTAGGATATTTAGATCCTTGATTACAACTTGGTGAGGTGAAAACTCTACAGTTTTACCTTCACCTGAATGAGTGATTTGATATACTGATAGAAGGTTACAAGAAAGACTTGGAACACATAATACATCATTGAAATGACCATTTTCTACTTGAACTGTTCCATATCCTTCAACACTAAGAGATCTATCATCACCAACAAATATGTGCTTGGTGTTACATTAATTTAGAGTAGAAAATATGGCTCTATCCTTAGCCATATGATAGGATGCTCTAGAATCATTAAGCTACTCATCAGAAGTAGAAGTAGAAGCAGAATTTGTATTGAAGGAGAAACCAGAAGCAAAAAGTGCATGTCCATGAGAATAAGAAGAAGAAGTAGAATCAATACTGATGTTGTGCTTCTTCATCACTGCTTCTAAAGCTGCCATCTTCTTGAAACATTTGGACTCATCATGACCATATTTATCACAAAACTTGCAATGTCTGTTAGTATTCTTATTTTTATATTTTTCTCCTTTGTCTCCATTAGGAGCAAAAGTTGTCTGAGTGGGTATGGGACCCTTATATTGCTTGTTGTTGTGGTGAGGATGTTGCTTCTTGGGATTCTTGGGTTTATCCTTTTGATGGACAACTAAGGCTTTGTTGGAGGTACCTACAGTGTTGATCACTCCAATTTGTAATACCTTATCTTGTTCTCTAATCAAAGAATCACAAAAGTTCTCAAGACTGGGTTTTTGATAAGCTTTCCCTACAACTTCTTGTATGGCATAAAAGGTAGATACAAACATAGAATATGCACCACCTATCTTAGAAAGAATAAGATATATGCAACGATCTTCGTCTATCTTTATCTTACAGTCTTCACATAAAGTTCTGAGTGTTTTAAACTTAGATAGATAGTCTTCAATGTAAGAAAAATCACTTGGACTCAAAGTTAGTACTTGATTTTCTAACTGTTGTGCTCGAATAATATTGTGTTTATGAAACACAGATTCAATCTTTTCCCAAGATTCTTTGGGTTTATCAATTGATTGAAGGTGGAACCTTAAATCAAGAGAGATGGACATTCCGATTAATCCACGTGCTTCATCATTCCTATTATCCCATTTGGCTTTCTTATTAACATCAGTGGGTGTTGTTTCCTTTCCCAAGGTAATTCGGTACAAGCCTTTACTTCTTAATAAATCCTCCATATGGGATTTCCATTGGAAGTAGTTGGTGTTGGTAAGTAAGAGATTACTTGTAGAAGCCATATTAAATATGCATAAAATACTGATTTAAAAACTAAAACTGATGATCTGGATGGAAAGAGCTCGAAAAGTTATGCGGTTTTAAAAAAATGGCGCTGAAAACGGACTTCGGATGTAAGAGTTATGCCCTTAAAAAAAAAGCATAAACGACAACCAAGGGACCACGTGGTAGTGTAAGTTTCTTTATGAAGTGACCCACTTTTATAAAGAGAAGTGGGGCTCACGTTTACAAAGAAAAGCTGCATGCAAAATAAATAACTCTAAAATAAAATATTAAAGCTACTTACAGTGATTCACCTTTATACTTGAAGTGAAATACACTTTACAATTTTAGCATGAACTTTTTCAAAAAAGGTAACAAAAGAGAGACTTGAACTCAAGACCTCTTACTTAATAAGACAACTTTTAACCAAATGGTCTAGCAAAAAATATTGTAATGTTCAGAAGGAGGATTGGGGGGGGTGTTGTTGTTGTTGTTGTTGAGAATACACATATCTAAAAGAGTAGCAAACCTGAAATAAAAAAAATACAAAACCGAAATAAAACCAAAATACTTCTCTGCAAAAAAATTAAAAAATGCGTATTCAAACTTTATACCTCCGGATCTTGATTGTAATGGCCATATCTTGGGCAAACGAAAACCTTTTCGAGTGAAACAAAAAGTGTTCCTAAATGAAACGAGTGCTCCAGACGCAATGGAATAGTCCTCTCAGCCCATAAATGTACTAAAATGACAGAAAATGGAGATGAGGAAACTCGCCTTCACGATCTCGATCTACAACAGGAGCGGGTCTTCAAACAGGCTCTGATACCATGTTCGACAACAGAAGTATTCAAACAGAGGATGAACACCTTTAGTAACCACTCACATAACCAGATCAAATATCAACACATCGTTTTTTTCACGTGTTAAAACCCCTACGAGGAAACATCCACGGCCCCAACCAATGTGGCCACTTGAAGCAGTTTATTAATGCAAAGAAAAAGATTACAGAGAGATTTTACAAGAGATTTTCTCACAATCGATCATGGACAAATGACCCTCCATGCTCTTTAAATAGATATCATGGACCAATTGGGTGTTAAGCCACGTATCAATGGCCGTTAAGATCGAGGAGAGTATGAACAATTGGATCACTCTATGTCGGGAACATATCGTGACCGTCGGATTTCCTAACTACAAATGCATACTAAAGAAACACACTAGAAAACACACTTTTACCTAACGAAACAATATACCAAGTAGATCTTAACTAACTCCTAAGTGTCTAAATATCCTAACAAACTTTTCTAGAGACAAGGTCTTAAGCATAACAACCTATTTATCAAACTCTTGCCTGGTTAAGGGTAAGGAGTTTGTGATTAAGTCGGGGTCTTGGAAGTTGTTGGCTTTTCCGGCTAAGTCTATTCTTGACAACCTTGTGAATATTTTATCTTTCTATGATATGGATTTTTCACATGATTGAACAATGAGATGGAGGTTCTTCACTTTTTCTTTCCAACATGCATTCAATTGACCGATCCAGTTTTTGGATGGAAGATCTTGTTCTCTTCTTTTTGTTTCTGTCATATTGTTTACAATGGTACCAAAAGGAAGTATCATTTTTAAAAAGAATTTTTCTTCATCTTTTAACTCCACCTGCAAATGTTCGAGGAAACTGTGTGCCCTGGTTCCAAGGGAAGTGATGGTTTGTGATGTTTTCCACACCTCGACAACCAGTTCCATTCTTTTCTTGATATTATTCTCCACATATCCTCTATAGGATACCAATAGTGTGGAGGATGATTTTACGTTGGCTGCGGGGGTGGTAGGCATGGCTATTGTCAAAGGATTGACAAGCAATGGCATAGGAACGAAAGCCTCTTCCAATTCCTTGACCTGGTCCTTCAGTCTGACATTCTCGGTCTCGATGCCTCCAATGGAATCATGAAGTGCTTCTCTGGTCGCGGTGTGAAGTTGACAGATTTGGGACGATCGCATGTTGGCAAGGGAAACCTCTGAATGAGATTTCCCTTTCTTATTTTTAACATATTTTTTCTCAATAATCAATTTTTTGGATTGGCTATCACAAACAACGCTCTGGAACACAAAGGATTTACTTCGTCAAAATTTTTAGTGATGGATATGTCCATTGGACGGCTATGTTGGATGGTGTTTCCAGGCTGATCAAGAAAGAAGAACATGTTATCTAGATCAATGTCAAGTTCCATGTTCTCCATCTGAATTTTTGGCTCTTTTGCTTGTCCCGCATTTTATTTTCTCTTCTTCTCTACTGGAAGCTTGTGAGAACTATCAATTTTACAGTGAGGAGGGTCGTTATCTCCTCCTCCGTTTGAAGAACTTTGAGTTTCTTTGTTTCTGTGGTGGGTCGTTAGAGCGATGCTCCGAGATGTCGTACATTTAGGAGTGTTATTTTTCGATTGAACACTCTTGTCACCCGGGCCTTTCCCCTATTGCGTGTACAATTTAGTGCAGCTTTGCACTGTGTCCACATTGTTGACATCAGAGGCAGGAGCGTTGCCGCCACTTTCTCTGTTTTCAGGCAAGTGTTTTTTTTTAAAAAAATCGTCGACACTGAGTGTTTGTAAATGTTGTTTAAAAATGTTATAGGGGTCGAACCCTCTTATGATTTCAACATATATGAGGTTGGAGATGCTAGAATGCACTGCGAATTCCTCAATTTTCTTGACATTTTTCAACATGAACTCCCCTACTTTCCAAGGTAGAGGAATAAACTGTTTTTTCTTCTTATTTTGCAACAGATGCAACCAATAATTGTATTGTTGTGCTACCTCTGCAACAAACATTCTGTACGTAATGTGACATGGAAGGAGAGAAGGTATTTTCGTGGAGCCAAAAATTCTTATGACAGTGTAATTATCCAAATGTTCGAGTGTCCCCTTCCTATGTAAAAAACTGGTTTCCTGTTCAGATATGCAGGGATCATCTTCTCCTAACAACAAAACTTTGAAAATAGACACGAAGTCATTAAAAAATTCATAGAAACAGTGGGAAGCGTTGTGCTTCCACAAGGCCTGGTACCAGAACGTTATTGGGTGGAATTCGCAGTTGACATTCTTGGAGAGAGACAGTTGTGGAAACTGACAGGAATGCGCTATCACAAAAACTAAATCGAACAACATATAAAATTTATTTTCCATTTTGAAGCTTGACAATTGGGAACAGATTTCATGGGAAATTAACTTTCCCCAATAAAAAATGGCTAGTTTGTTGAATGTGAAATACAAAATATAAAGAGCCATCCAGGAAACAGTTGTTGTAGACTCATGTCCCGTTATTCTTGTAAACAACCCCGCAATTTCGTGAAATGGATTTCTAAATGAACTAACCTCCAAGCTTGTAATATCTTCAGGAACTAGAAGCAGGTTTTCCAATAAATGGGGCAAGAGGTCCAACCCGTTATTATGCTTTGCTAGGAACTGTTTCAAATCTTCTCCTTTGAATGTCAATGTTAGCTTTGACAATCTTAGCATCTGGTGGAAGACCTGAGGTGACAAAGAAACATAAGAGTGGTCCCGCAGTGGAATAATTATTTTGTATGAAATAAATTTATCGGCGCACCAAGAGACCAGGTCCTTACAGTAAAAAAACTTAAGAACACAGCCTGCACGAGCAATCCCAGAGGTACAAATTACTTGGTTCTCTGCGGCAGAAGTTGACTAATAAGAATATGCCTTGGACCATAGGAAGTTCTGGTCCTCGCACCTGAATATGTTCACTGTATCTCCACAGAACTGCTCTCGAGATGATGCCATATGTTTATGAGAATGTTGGCTTTCTCCAGATGATGGTTGAAATGAACAGTTAGAGCCGATAATGTAACTCTCCACTAAATCTTGGTTAAATGCTTATGAATGGGAAAGGTCCTCAAGCCTTTCACTGATTAATGACAATCTGTATGGTGGTCCATGATGAATTCTTAGTAGTAAATCTTACTTATTTCATATTTAGAAATGCGAAGGTGGCGGGTATAGTGAAGAGAAATTAAGGATTGGAGGTTTCGTGAACGTGCCAAGGCCATGACGTGTGAACGAAATTTCATGATTTTGAAATCAACGCTCGGAAGGGATAATATAACCCGCCACAAATCTTGGTTTAATGCACATTAATATGAGATCTCCTCGAGCCTTTCACCCATCAATGACAATCTATATGGATCCTACATGATGATCTGTTACAATTAAATGTTAGTAATTGCATATTTAGAAACAATCAATATATATATATATATATATATATATAACTATTTTTTTCTTTTATTATAGATAAGCGCAAAGGTGACGGAGATGGGAGAGAGAAAGGAAAGAATGGAAAGGTCTGAAAAGCGATTGGACGAGATTCAAAAAATGGTTACGGGGATACTTAGGAGAGGCGAGTGTTCCATGGTCAAATTTTATGTATCGTAATTTTTTCCTACAAAACGTGTAAAGCAGAAGAGATCATGATGGGGTTGTTCAACGACCGGTTTGTATATTTGCGGAATTTTGGCAAAGTGGCTAAGTATGGAATAGGGAAGCAGTCGGGCGGACTTCTTCTCATAAGAGAGGATTGAATTTTTCATGAAGGGACCAACCCGACGACGCGGAAATGACATTCCATGATGTTTGAAACTAGCGCTTGCTAACTGCATGCCTACAAATAAGATCTTATATATAATTGGTAATTGCTAATTGCAAAGGGGTGCGGGCACATGAAACAATGACTAGGAACTGAATATTTATTCAACCCACCAAACCGACAATCCGCCAAAGAAATTCGAAGAAATGGCGAAGAATGGAAAGCAGACAGACGAGCTTGAAAATGGGGTGACAATAGTTCCACAGAAGACGTAAGGACTCGATGATTAAATTGTATTTCTTGGAAGTTTTTAGTGCAAAATGTATACCATGGAAGAGGGCATTATAGGTGGAGTGTAATACGGAAGAGGGTATGACACGAGTCCAGATATAAATTTGTATATCGCGGAAGTGACGATACTGTTCACACGGAATGGAACAACAAAAGTCCAATCTAGAGCCTGCCTACTGGGAATTCGCGGTCGGAGAAGTGTCTTCGTCTGTCAATTTGTCTATCATGGAACTCCGAGGAATTTTATTAGCTAGCCAACTCGCAAGTCTGGCTGTCAATTTGTATAGTGCATAATTGTGGGTGTTGTTTGTAGGGCACATAACTATAAAGGAAATTATTTGCCCTTTAATATAGCATCTGTGGCACAAATGTGGTATGGCTCATTTTAACACCTTTCCTTATGTAAACAAAGGCAATCTTGAGCCAGCCAGCCCTGGAGCCCATGTGTCAATTTGTATATCGCGGAGGTCCGAATGCTATTTGGAGGTCACATAAAAGTACAGGTGCAATGTTGAACAAGTCAATGCGCAAGTCCACCTGTCAATTTGTATATGGCAGAACTCTGGGTGCTACTTGTAGGACACAGAACAATAGTGGGCCAATTTAAATAAAGGGCAAGTGCTCATTGGAAACGCGTGAATTCGCCAAGCCACACAACAAGGCATTTTCAGAAAAAAACGATTAAGTAACTAGGAAGAGAAACTAGAAGGAATAAAAGAGTGGGAAAATAGAAAGGCAGAGGGTCGTTTTCGTAAGCGCGAATTGGTTTCAAAGAAGCCTCATTGTTGCAAAACCATCATTTTTTACTAATTGTCAGCAAATGCATTGTTGAAGATTAGATTTTATTGCAACCTGTGCGTGTAAGTATGTTTTTGATACATTCTTCCATGACTGTAACATATTAACTTAACTATTAAACTTCATTTTCTACTAATTGCCAACAAATGTTTTGTTGAAGATTAGATTTTATTGGAACGTGTGGGTGTAACTGTGTTCTTGATACATTCTTCTATGGCTGTAACATATTAACTTAAGTTTTAAACTTCTTGCAATATGGGTTTTTAGCATCAAAACTTAATAAATGCATGCCTAGAAACAAGAATGACGATTTTGCTGCAAGATTGTACATTGCTATTGCTATGTTCTATCTGCATTACGAATATAATTGAACGTTGGTTTGAAACTGTGTGTAATCCATTTTTCGTTTGCATAAAAGGCTGGTGGATTGACAGAGTACATTGTCATATAATTGTTACATGTTTCATCTTAGAAAAAATAACCTAAGTAAACACAATATCCAAGAACTACAAGAACACCGAACCTGCCAATGAGAACATGCGTTAAATCCAAAAAATAAGCAACAACGAAGAATCCAAGGCAAATTTTTTTAATAGCAAATCCATTTAAAAAAATAAGAAAAACCTGAGTATTGAACATCTATCCTTAGAAATTGGACCCAGTTCTTCGAGCCAAAACATTGAACGTATCTGCCACAAACACAGACATGGGATCTGCAGTATGCAACATCCTTGCATTTTTCTCCTCGATGAATCATCTTGTGGTGAAATTGATAGTTTTCAGAAGCCTCCTGTGAGGAAGAAGATGAAAAATGTTGCAGGGAAAATGTAATAGCCCTTAACTGAAACCACCTTTGCATAGTCGTAAAAAATTCAGGGACACAGGTTGCACGTGCAATTTCAGAGGCCCAAATTAGTCCATTCTGGGTGGAAGGAGCTGACTAGTAGAAAAATTCCTTCCAGCAATGAGAGTTCTGGACCTCATTCCCGAAGATGTTAATTGTATATCCAGAGAAGAGGACAATAGTCCCGCAAGAGAATAATTTTTTGTCTTGAAATATATCTCTGGGAGCATCAACATATCATTTCTTTACAGTGAAACTCTTCCACCCAGAACATACTAATTTTGAACTCTGGAATTCCTACTTTTGTGTTGCAAGGAGGCTATTGCGTTCAACGTCGGTTTCTTTTCTGAAACTCCTTTTGGTGTTGTCAGGACTGCCATCACTGAGTCGGGAAATTTCGCCCATTATGGTTGATTTCAATTTGGGGGCAGTAGTGGGAAGAGTATCTGCATTACCATCATCCTTTGTTGTATCATTGACCATCAGATAATCTTCTTCCGGCTCAGAATCCATGACATCAACCTCTGCAACAGCCATGAATGCAACTGGGCAAGTTCTCTGAGCAGACATGGTTGCCTTGGAATTCTTTTTCTTGAAATATATCTCTCGATGTACCAAGGGACCATCTCCTTTCTTGCTCCTGGGTGGAGGGAGAAGAGCAGTAAGAATATGCCTTGGAATAGTGGAACCTCTAGCCATTATGCCCGAATGTGTTTACTGTATCTGGACAGAACTGCTGCCATAAGCTAACGACAATTTCCGTTTTCTCGAGACGATGTTTGAAATGAAAATCCGGGAGGGATAATATAATCCTCCGCAAATTATGGTTTAATATGTATCAATGAAATATCTCCTCGAGCCATTCGTTGATCAATGACAATATCCAAGGTTCGTGCGGAATGAGCTGTCACCATTACAGCTCACTAATTTCATAATTAGAAAAAAGTGTGAAGCTCATGGTGATGGTGGAGAGAGATTAAGAATTAGAACTTTTTTAAAGGCGCCAACCCGCTGGCACACAAAAACAGATTACATCATGTTTGAAATGAATACTTGGAAAGGATAACATACTTCTGCGCAAATCTTAGTTTAATTCGTAGTAATGACAAATCTTCTCCGGATTTCCAAACATTAATGACAATCTCAACGGTCCCTGCAGGATAAACTACTAGCATTAAAGCTTAATTACTACATATCTAGAAACAAGTATGAAGGCAGCGGTGATGGCGAATTGCGATGAAGCATTGTACATTTCGTGCACCTGCCAACCCATGAAACTGATTCCAAGAAATACCTAAGTATGGAAAGCGGTTGGGCGGGTTACAAAAGAAAAAGGGCATAAGATATACCTAGGAGAAGTGAAGGTTCGATGGTCATATTGCATTTCAGTGACAGATATCAACCGTCAATTTGTATGTCGCAGAATTTCGACTGCTTTTTGTGCATAGGGGAACAACGAAAGCACAATGGCGAGAGGGAAATTTGTATATCGCTGAACTTTGGGTTCTGTATATAAAAGCATGAGACATTGGGAAAAAGGACCAAGTAAACATAAATCGAAATCATATGAGATGAAGGGGGGTTTGTTAGCTAATTTGTAAATTGCGGAAGTTTGGGTGCTAGTTGCAAGCGTCGGAACAATGGAAACACAAAGTTAAACCTGCGTATGCAGGAACCCGTGATTGAATATGTACTATAAAGTATGAACATGAGATGTTATAGAGCATGTATGGATCCCACCTTCATACTTGGCCACTTTTTGGATCGCAGGTTCTCGGACTGACGGGCTCTAAATTGGGCAACCATTGTTTCGTGGTCTACAAATAGCATCCAGAATTCTGAGATATACAAATTGGCCAGCAGACCTGCAGGCTAGCTCGTTCAACATTGCACTCATTTTGTTTCATGTCATACAAATAGTACTCAGAGTTCCGCGATATACAAATTGATAGATGAAATCTAGGGCTGGCGGTTTCGAGAGTGCCATTGTTTACAGATTCTAATCCCTATCAAGTATTTAACATTATCTAAAAACATTATTTTGAATACTAAATTATTAATATTAAATATTGATATTGTACAATTTAATTAGACAAGGACGTTTGTACAATATGAAATGGGGAAGCCGTCGGTTGCTAGGGCTGGTGATATAAAAGTAAGTGAAATATGAATACGTGAATCTGCCAACTTCCTTCCCAAGAAATTTTTCGAAAAAAACGAGGAATACATAAAATATACTTTTAGAAATTATGGACATGAGATTTTATAGAGCATGTACTTTTATGACATTCCATACTTAAGCCAATCTTTGGATCACAGGTTCTCGGGCTGGCGGGCTCAAAACTGGGCCTCTATTGTTCTGTGAACTACAAATAACACTCAAGAGTTCCAAGATATACAAATTGATAGGCGGACTTGCTACCTGGCTCGTTCAACATTGCATTTCTATTGTTCCGTGTCGTTCAAACATAAATTCACAGATGGACTCCAGGGTTGGCGGGCTCAACCTTGCGATTGTTTACAGATGTTGATCCCTATCAACTATCTAACACTACCTAAAAATATTATTTTCAATACTAAAGTATTAATATTAAATATTCTTATTGTACAATTTGATTATATAAAATTATAAAAGGATGTGAAATATCTTATTTCAAAGAAAAACCCGCGTATTCAGAAACTTGTGTTCCAAAATTTTTGTATAATATGAAACGAGCAAGAGGTCGGTCAGGCTGTTGATATAAAAATGGGTGGAAATCTGAACACGTGTATCTGTCAAGTTTCGCACCTAGAAAATTTTGCAAGAAACAAGTTATACATACCAAATATGCACTTTTATAAAGTATAGGCATGAGATTTTATAGAGCATGTACGCAACCCTCATTCCATACTTAGCCACTTTTTGGATCGCGGGTTCTCGGGCTGGTGGGCTCAAAATTGGGCCTCTATTGTTCTGTTCCCTACAAATAGCACCCAGAGTTCCACGATATACAAATTGACAAGCGGACTTGCGGACTATTTGAATTTTAATGGCCCGCTGTTGATGTATTAGCACAATTGGACTTGGGCTAGTTTATATTCATTTTTTACAATATCAAAAGGAGAAGTGGTCGGTCGTCCTGGTGATATAAAAGTAATTCAAATCTGAAGTTGTGAATCCTCCAATTTCTGTAGCTAGAGGTTTTCCGAAAAACGAGTAATACATACTAAGTATGTACTCTTATAAGGTATGTACATGAGGTTTTTATAGAGCTTGCACGAATCCTGCATTCCATACTTGGCCACTTTTTCGATCGCAGGTTCTCGGTCTGACGGGCTCAAAACTGGGCCTCTATTAGTCTGTATCCTACAAATAGCACCCAGAGTCCCTCAATATACAAATTGACAGGCGAACTTGTGGACTGGCTCACTCAACATTGCAGTTCTATTGTTTCATGTCTTCTAAACAACATTCAGAGGAAACGAGAAATACATACTAAAGATGTACTTCTAAAAACTATGGACATGATATTTTATAGAGCATGTACGGATCCCACATTCCATACATAGCCACTATTTGTATCGCGGGTTCTTGGCTTGGAAGGTTCAAAATTGGGCCTCTGTTGTTCCGTGCCCTACAAACAACACCCACATTTCCGCGATATACAAATTCACAAGAAGACTTGTGAGCTATTTGAATTTTAAGGCTCTCGTGTTGATGTCATAACACATTTGGACTTGGGCTAGTTTATATTCGTTTATTACAATATCAAACGAGGAAGCGGTCGACCAGGCTGGTGATATAAAAGTAAGTGAAATCTGAAGTCGTGAATCCTCCAACTTCCGCACCTAATTTTTTTTCGAAAAATGAGTAATACATACTAAGTATGTACTCTTATAAAGTATGGACATGAAATTTGTATAGATCATGTACAGATCCCGCATTCCATACTTGGCCACTTTTTGGATCCTGGGTTCTTGGGTTGGGGGGATGAAAATTGGGCCTCTATTGTCCCGCGCCCCACAAATAGCACCCACAATTCCGCGATATACAAATTGACAAGCAGACCTGTGGGCTGCCTGGCTCAACATTGCACTTCTATTGTTTTGTGTCCTCCAAACAATACTCGGAGTTCCACGATATACAAATTTATAGATGGACTCCAACACCAACTTTTGCACCTAGAAATTTTCTGAAAAATGAGCAATACATAGTAAACATGTACTTTATATGGACATGATATTTTATAGAGCATGGACAGATCCTTAATTCCATACCTAGGCACTTTTTGGATCATGATTTCTCAGCCTGGCGGGCTCAAAATTGAGCCTCTATTGTTCAATGTCCTACAAATAGCACCCATACTTCCACGATATACAAATTGACAGGCGGACTTTCGGGCTCTCTGGCTCAACATTGCACTTCTATTGTCCCATGTCCTCTAAACAACACTCAGAGTTTCGTGATATACAAATTCACAGAAGGACTCAAGGACTAGCGGGTTCAACATTGCAATTGTTTATGGATGGTCATCCTATCTAACATTATCTAAAAACATTATTTTCAAATACTAAATTATTGATATTAAGTATTGATATTGTACAATTGAATTACATAAAATTATCAAAGGATGTTAAATCACTTATTTTAAAAAAAAGGAAGGAAACAAAAGAAAGTTTTTTAAAATTCTATCACCGCAAGCATAACAATGACCAATTTAATTTTAAGGGCCTCTTGCTGATATCATAGCACAATTTCACTTCACACAGTATATATTCGTTGATTTCAAATTATTCCCGAAGATTAATTTTACCAAGTTCATGGATTAAGAAAAAATGGTAAAACAACGAGCAATTTGAATTTTAAGGGCCTCTTGTTGATATGATAGCACAATTGCACTTCACACAATATATATTCGTTGATTTCAAATTATTCGAGGAGATTAATTTTACCAAGTTCATCGATCAAGGAAAAATGCCAAAACAAGCCACATACTACATTTGCGTCATAGCACCATAGAAATGATTAGGCAAATTTGCGGGCTAGCTGGCTAAAAATTCAATTCTATTGTTTTGAATCCTCCAAACAATAGTTGCAGTTCCACGATATACAAATTGACAGACAAAGCACACAACCAAGAACCAACTAAACTTCAAACATGCCGTAAGAAAGTTCCTAGAAGGTTCCATAGAGCAGGACACATCCACCTTTGCACCAAACAATTTCATATACAAAGAAAAGAACTCACCGCATTCGTTTTTATCTTGTATCTGGTATATGTTCTCGGTATGAAATAACCAGGACCATGGGATATATGCAGTTTGATGCCATGCTTCCCATTTTTTGGACCTAACAATGTCTGACGAACATTTATCTAGATGTTGAAGAAATATTACAGAGACACATGAGGTATTTTCGTTTCCTGACAAAGTTTCATATATATATTTTTTTCCCTTCTTCAGCCAATATGAAAAATTGCATTGTCCTCATTTAAGGTGAATTTACTATGTATCCAAAGGTCCCGCAGCATGCAGACAAATCTTTCATTTTTCTGTAGATATGTTTCATACGACAACTCTGCCAACTTAGGAAGCACATTTTCTAATAGAGGCTACCTAACCGTACAATGCACGGTTGTGTTGTCCATGGTTCAGACGACATCATTGACACAATGTCCATATATATATGGACATTTTTCACTGCATCACAGACAATCAATCGTATCATCACTTATCAAAGTGGAGGAAGAAGAAGGATAGTTGCATTTTGCACATACAAGTTCAAAGGGGGTCGAGTACACATTGGTTGTAACTAAAAAATCTTCAACCTAGCAACACGAGCATAGGAATTAATACATTGAACAATATAATACACAACTTTTCCCCTTCCTCCCCTTAAAAAAATAAAAAATAAATAAAACAGGCCATAGAAATTTGTTCAAGGCTATTTCTACAAGCAAAGTGAGGACTATTTTGTGGATGTATACGCACAACAGTTGTAGAGCTAGCTATTTTCTTCAGATCCTCTACTATATTTACTCGCAACTCTGTTACAAAGGTTGCTTGGGTTATCTGAAATATCCTTTCTCTAAGATCCCTTTTCTTTGTTATATTTTTGAAGAGCATAAGTGGAAACTTCCCTTTATGCAATTGCTTCTCCATTGACGAAAATAAATTTGAATACGCATCAAACAATTGCAGCTGCAACATGGAACATTGCAATATTTGAGTAACTTACCCGAGATAAATGCACATGCGAAAATAAAGGACAAACTGAATATCAAAATCGGTACCATTTCCTTGTCGCTGTCAGACTCTCCATCCTTTATATGGAGAATGTGTTGCAAGACAAGTTTTCTCGCCAGTGTGACAGTTGCGCCAATCATTCCAATTGGGTAAATGTCAGTTCTCTGTGCAAGCTGGCTGATAGTCGAGTTTGGGACGAAACGATATTCTGAACAAACAACATAATTTTTTTCCACAATACTTGTTTCGTTGAGAGAAATAATTTGATCACAATCACCACGATCATATACTATTTTGGGAAATATATTTATATTTGTAATGGATATCCCATTAGTCGGCAACATTTTTTCTGCATGTTTCTGGCCAAGTTATGGAGGAATAGTCAGTGTCACTGTCATCATGGCCTCCTTGTCTATCATGTCAGCATGCATAATGGATCTACTTTTGTTTTCCTTGTCCAAGTAGGTGCTATAGATGACCATTATGTCCCCGATGAACACTTATCCATTTCGACGACTGTTCAAGCCCTCTATTGATAGTACTTTAGATGTTACAACTTTAGACCTGGTGACATTTTTTGAATAGGAAAACTAAAGTGAATGACACTGTGAATATATATATATATATATATATATATATATATATATATATATATATTGTATTCTTCTTTCAGTGGCATAAATCTACAAGTACACGCATAGCTTCGCTGAACTATGGAGGCAGAGTGTTGCAACCACACCTCTTAGTCTGCGGGACATGTGATAGATTCAACATCTTGCTTGTACTTGTTGACACTTCTTGTGAACTGCAAACCATGTATTGCATATGACATCATCATATTCACCATGCCATAGATGAATATATAGCCGAGGATATTTGTTTGGTAAACATAGTAAGAGTAGAGCACATGCATATTTACCTTTGGCCTTGTCGGTCTACTGATGTCTGGGATGACTGACTGCTCATGCCCATGTCACTAGTCCAAATTTTTTTTATGCAAGCAAGTGCAGATGAACATCATGACTAAACAAGCATATGCATTGTATATTGTCCATCAGAAAGAGTAAATAACCGTAAAATTGTATGCATCTAATTTTTTTAACTAGAAAAATGTTTAACAGTAAACAGGGGGTGAGGGCGGGGCACCATGAACAATTTGTAAATCGCGGAACCTTGAAAGACAGGGAAGCAATCTTGAAACTTCCAGCCCGTCACTCGCAATCAACAAAGTGGGTAACTATGGAATAAGGTAGAAGTGCGACCATAGGTGTGAAATCGTTAGTCCGCCAATCGACGCAACAAGGCATTTTCGGAAAGAACACTAAGCAGATGAATTAGAAAACAAAAAGGATAATAGAAAATGGGAAAAATAGAAATAGGGAGGGCAGAAAGGCCCATTGCTGCGAAGCCATCGTTTTGAAGTCTAATATTATATGCCCCCACTTGGTTTGTATATTTAATTTACCAGCACAGTTGGTATACCTTTTACAAGATTGTACCATATAACCCTCTGCTGTTGCACATAAAAATTCATCTTCCTATCCAAGAAACCTGTTTTTTACAAGGCAACAATGCCAATTATGCAATGGACATGAAGGAAAGTTAGTATGAAGACATACATCTAAAAGAAAGAGAAACATTTCTATTTACCCGCCAAAGAGTCCATCGCCCTCTCCAACCATTCTATTTGTTTAAATGCAACAATGCAACGAAAACACAATGGACATGAAGTAGGTTAGTATGCAGGAAGGCATGTATTGAAGATAACTTATAATGAATACAGACATGTAAAAGAAAGAGAAACATGGTTATTTACCCATGAAAGAGCCCATCATCATCTCCACCCACTCTGTTTGTTTAAATGTAGCAATGCAACGAAAACACAATGGACATGTGCAGGAAGGCATGTAATGAACATAAGTTACCATGTAGGAAGGCACGCAACATGTACATATAATAAACTAAGTGAACACATATACATACAATAAATGAAATACAAAACAACGCAATATGAAATAACAGTACAAGCATCCACCTTTCTATATCCTCTTCAATCGATGCAGTCAATACTTCATCGTTTTCTCCATCTATTCTGTTTGTTTGAATGTGGGAACGCACAAAATACAACGAACATGAATGGAAGCTGGTATGCACCGAAGAACAAGCAATATGTACATATACCAAAAGAGACTCAATGAACAATCTAGAAGATATGCAGAAACATGAACCTTTGTGCTTCTCCATCCATAGTTGTAAACGTGTATTTTTTTTTGCCTTGCCCAAAATATATTACAAGCCCCAAAATATTACGAAATTGCATGGTCGTAGCTAAACGATTTCTAGTTTTCCGTGGAAAATTATCTAGATATGCTTCCTCCGATGGAAATACATTTTCTTTATCCTCTACATAGACTGATATGCCCACGATACAAGTTTTTGGTTTTCTGTGGCAAACTACCCAGACATGCTTCCAGACATCAAAATATAATCTTGCAGAATCTTTGTTGTACATATCATAGCTCAAGTACAACACAAATTGTGTCGTGCGTACACCAGTATGTGTAGAGGATAAAGAAAATGTAATGTCATATGGGCACATATGACTATACATGGTTCATAAATGTACCCTACATATGTTTTATTCTAACAAAAAAACAATGCATATTGCAATTTCACATGTAGTCCTTCAACAATTTTGCATGTAACTATTGTCTTTCATGCCACCACTGAAGCACCAACAAAATCTCACAGCAGAACAGGTACCGACCTCTATAGACATGGAAAATAACACAATTTCATGTCGACTCCTGGGTGCAGGGGTTGAACACCATAAAGCACCCCAAAAAGCAATAATAATCCAAAAAAAAATAAAAAACTCTCCAACCATCGGCGCTAGACCCCAACCCTGCAAGGCCGAATCAAACAAAAGAAAACAACAACAAGCACCAAACCAGCGAGAAAGCACGAACACGTCGAACTGCACCCCCTAGGGCCCTAAAGCATAAACTGGAGCCAAACAAACATAACCATCAACCCACAAATCAATGAACCAACAAGAACCACCGAGCCAATAAACAACATATGTATCTCCAACGATTAGGAAATTGCAGCCGAAGCAAAGAAGGAACCAGAAACATACAACGACCATGCCACTACAAATAAGCAAACATTCTTACTTCCAAACTGCAAACACTAAACAACAAACAAGGAATATAAAATGAAACTATGGCATGGAAACTTACTCCAAAACAATGAAATGCAAAAGCGCAGGTCGAATCGATAACTAAACAACAACAACCAACAATCGACGAACCAACAAAGAAGAAGCACTTACCGAACTAGTAAACAATGTATGTAGCTTCAACGATGACAAAATTGCATTGCAAAGGTAGAAGAATGATGAAACATACAATGGCTATTCAACTGGCGGTGGACAACAACAATGTACAAATTCACTGTAATATTGTATGGAAATTTTTGAGGAAAAATGTACTCCTAGAAGCGTATTTAGATAAACATTTAAGCCTGTCAGGATGTCTAAGGACCTCTCGATATGCAAAAATTTAAGCTGTCAGGCCTATTGGAGGACCTCGCATCATGTAAACATTTAAGTTGTCAGGCCTATTGAGGCATCTCGAAATAAGTGTCAATACATTTCAATACAAATACATGCGGCAAGGACATTATAAATAGTGGAATTCTCAATCACTATAAAGCTTGGATATCAAAACATTTCAATATGATTAGTACAAATAAAAACTTACAGATATATTAAGCTAGCAGAAAATGCTAACACAAACATTCAAACTAATGCTAGCATTAATCCACCTTCAAGAAATACGTAGGGAAAATATATTATTCAAAAGGACTGTATACGAGAAAAAGTTTGGATATGTTGCCATATAAAACATTGGGAATAGCGAAGCCGGAAATAAGACCTCCAATCTCTTATCCAATCAGATTAATACATCTATGCTACTTTTTATTATATAAAAATATATGCTTTTAATTCCCTAGCTCCAACAATAGGTATTATGCAAATATTTATGTTCAAAGGACAAACTAATATGTAGTCAACGATTTATCGATCGCTATAGTCTCTCTATGCCTACGACAGGGACTAATAAGGGATTTTGGTTGGGAGAAGGGGTAAGAAGATACCATTGAGCAAGGTTATGTTGGAATAAATATTGAAGGAGAAACATCGGATTTTTATTTCTTTGTAATTTTTAGAGCCTCATGGTGTTGAATTTATTTATTCTTTGAGGTGGTTTAAAAAATCTCAAAGGTTTTCCCATCCATAGTAAAATTGGAGAATGTAAGTAGAGTACAAGCAGATAAGTGGTCCAAACCGAGGGAACCTAGACTCAAGTAACAAAGGTGTCGTCAACAACTATTAGGTATCATATTTATTCGCTATTCTTAATTAATAAAAGCAGATAAGTGGTCCAAACCGAGGGAACCCAGATTCAAGTAACAAAGGTGTCGTCAACAACTATCAGGTATCATATTTATTCGCTATTCTTAATTAATAAATTTATGAAGATCTCTCTTCTTTCCCTCCCTCAAATCAAATTGCAATGTGTTTAATGTTTTGCTTTCAGTTCATGGTTTGAGGTTGAACTAATTTCCTAGTAATTAGTTAGAATAAGTTTATATAAATTTGAGTTAGCATTTGTTATATCTACCATGATTTTTACCAATATGCCTATGTAGGTTTGACAAGGATTGGTTGATTTCATTGTGTGCAGGTTTGGAATCTTGAGAATCATTTGAAAGTGCATACAAGAAATATAAAGAATATTATTTACTTAATTATGAGTTTTCTTCATTTTTCTTCTTCTTAATAATTATAATTGTAACTAACTAATTTTACATAGAAGTTAGTTATTTTCCTTTTAATGTGTTAATGATTCACCCCAAATGATTGGAAATTTTTTCATAAAACATTTCTGTTAAAAATGTTTTATATCATAAAATAACTCTATTATATTAGATACATTAATATTAATTTTATTTAAAATAAGTATTTATATATTTATTAAAGAATAGTTTAATTATATATATATATATATATATATATATATATATATATTAAAAAAATATTTTATATCCTATAATAGAGTAACTCTATTATATTAAATACTATATTATATTACATAAATTAATATTGATTTTATTTAAAATAGGTATTTATATATTTATTAAAGTATTATATATATATATATATATATATAACAACATTAAAAAAATATTTTATATCCTATAGTAACTTTATTATATTAAATACTATAATATTTTATATAATATATAAAGTATAATATAGTTAAAGTTTTAAATTTATTATATCTCAATATTATACAGAGTGGATTTAATGGTTAAGAACATGTATTTTCTTTAAAGAGGTTATATGTTCAAATCCAGTAAAATCGTTGGACATATATTTTCAAGTTATATATCATATAAAATAATTAGTTTTTTTTTTTCATCTATCATATAAAGTAATGAATTTTTTTTTCATGTACAATATGATAGTGGAATTCTAAATGAGATTAATTACATTACATTCTTTGACTTTCTTAAAAAAAAACTATTTCTTTTTCTTAATTCCAATTATTGATTTAGATTATGTTTTTTTTTTTTTAATTATTGGCTTGATCTAAGGAAATCAAGTTGTTTTCTTCAATATCCTTTTACTTTAAAAATATTACATCCTTTTAGTTTCAAAAATATCACGGGAAAAAGAAATATACAACACAAATTTTAATAAGTGCATCAACATACTAAAAAAAAATTACCACTAAATCTAGATGTTTCTCTATATTTGAATAATAATACATCTTTTGACATTTTTTTCATGATGATGTCTATTTACAACTTATTTCATAACGTATTTACAAAACATTCATAACATATTTACAAAACATATAATGCTAATACAAAACAATATAAATCAAATTATTTATCTTTTATTATTTATTATAGATACTTAAATATCTTCTAAAAGATATAAAAAAATATAAATCAAATTATTTATCTTTTAATATTTATTATAGATACTGAAATATCTTATAAAAAAGTTGTAAGTTATGAGATGTAAGATTGAAGATCCTCATAGGTAAGATGAATTTAAATTTAAAATACCATTAAAGTTGAATCCAACTCTTCCTCGAAAATAACTCCAAATAAATAAATATATTGCAAGCATGACGTCAAAATGATGTTATATCTATGAGGTGGCAATAAAATTTAATGATGCACTCACATGGAATACATTTAAATATTACAATAAAGTTTTATCATAAGTTTATAAAATTATCAACACTAAACCCAAGTTAAAATCGAAAATTATTTTACACTTACATGAGAATGCCTTTGCAGGCTTGGTCGGTCAATCCTTTTCATACTTTTTACTACTAGATACTTCTCAAACAGGTAAGGCTCAGTCCACTAGGCGAGCAAAGCATCTTAGAGTAATTATAAGGGTGGGCATTCTAGAAAAGTACTGAAGGGAGAAATAAGGATTAACGAATGAATATTATCATAGACTTTATATTTGGAAGAGAGCAACAAAGGATTAACCCTAATCAAACATTGGATCTTCTCTTAAACAATGCACCTATGTTGTTCTATCAAGTTGCAAGATGGTCACTGCCATTACTTCAAGGAGATCTACTTCAACTTTCCTAGATTAGGGGGGCTAGTTGCTCACATTGAGCTTGCCATCCCATTGTTATATCTCTATTGTTTTTCCTTTCCACATGAGCAATGTTTTTTCTCTAGCACCATCTTTCTTAGTTGAGTTTTTCTATCGAGTACTCATGGTGAAATGCTTCAAGTATTTTGTTTTTAACTAGACCCAATATAGATCCACTTCATATCACAAAACACCAAGTCCTTATTGACCAACTCAAAGAAATTCTCATAGAAAACCTTACATAGTGCATAGGGGAACAATGAAAGCGCAATGGCGAGAGGGAAATTTGTATATCGTTGAACTTCGGGTTCTGTATATAAAAGCATGAGACATTGGGAAAAAGGACCAAGTAAACATAAATCGAAATCATATGAGATGAAGGGGGGTTTGTTTGCTAATTTGTAAATTGCGGAAGTCCAGGTGTTAGTTGCACGCGACGGAACAATGGAAACGCAATGATAAACCCGCATATGCAGGAACCCACTATTGAATATGTACTATAAAGTATGAACATGAGATGTTATAGAGCATGTACGGATCCCGCATTCATACTTGACCACTTTTTGGATTGCAGGTTCTCGGACTGGCGGGCTCTAAATTGGGCATCCATTATTCCGTGGTCTACAAATAGCATCCATAATTCCACGATATACAAATTGGCCAGCAGACCTACGGGCTAGCTCGTTCAACATTGCACTCATTTTGTTTCATGTCATACAAACAGTACTCGGAGTTCCGCGATATATAAATTGATAGACGGACTCCAGGACTGGCGGTTTCGAGAGTGCCATTGTTTACAGATTCTAATCCCTATCAAGTATTTAACATTATCTAAAAACATTATTTTGAATACTAAATTATTAATATTGTACAATTTAATTAGACAAGGATGTTTGTACAATATGAAATGGGGAAGCCGTCGGTTGCTGGGGCTAGTGATATAAAAGTAAGTGAAATATGAATACGTGAATTTGCCAACTTCCTTACCAAGAATTTTTTCGAAAAAAACGAGGAATACATAAAATCTACTTTTAGAAAGTACGGACATGAGATTTTATAGAGCATGTACTTTTACGACATTCCATACTTAAGACAATCTTTGGATCGCAGTTTCTCGGGCTGGCGAGCTCAAAACTGGGCCTCTATTGTTCCATGACCTACAAATAACACTCAAGAGTTCCAAGATATACAAATTGACAGGCGGACTTGCTGCCTAGCTCGTTCAACATTGCATTTTTATTGTTCCGTGTCGTTCAAACAAAAATTCACAGATGGACTCCAAGGCTGGCGGGCTCAACCTTGCGATTGTTTACAGATGTTATCCCTATCAACTATCTAACACTACCTAAAAATATTATTTTCAATACTAAAGTATTAATATTAAATATTCTTATTGTACAATTTTATTACATAAAATTATAAAATGATGTAAAATATCTTATTTCAAAGAAAAACCCGTGTATTCGGAAACTTGTGTTCCAAAATTTTTGTATAATATGAAACAAGCAAGAGTTCGGTCGGGCTGCTGATATAAAAATGGGTGGAAATCTGAACACGTGTATCCGTCAAGTTCCGCACCTTGAAAATTTCGCAAGAAACAAGTTATACATACCAAATATGAACTTTTATAAAGTATGGGCATGAGATTTTATAGAGCATGTACTCAACCCTCATTCCATACTTAGCCACTTTTTGGATCGCAAGTTCTCGGGCTGGCGGGCTCAAAATTGGGTCTCTATTGTTCCGTGCCCTACAAATAGCACCCAGAGTTCCGTGATATACAAATTGACAAGTGGACTTGCATACTATTTGAATTTTAATGGCCTACTGTCGATGTATTAGCACAATTGGACTTGGGCTAGTTTATATTCATTTTTTACAATATCAAAAGGAGAAGTGGTCGGTCGGCCTAGTGATATAAAAGTAATTCAAATTTGAAGTCGTGAATCCTCCAAATTCCGTAGCTAGAAGTTTTCCAAAAAACGAGTAATACATACTAAGTATGTACTCTTATAAAGTATGGACATGAGGTTTTTATAGAGCTTGCATGAATCCCGCATTCCATACTTGGCCACTTTTTCGATTGTAGGTTCTTGGTCTGGCGGGCTCAAAACTGGGCCTCTATTAGTCTGTATCCTACAAATAGCACCCAGAGTCCCACAATATACAAATTGACAGGCGAACTTGCGGACTGGCTCACTCAACATTGCAGTTCTATTGTTCCGTGTCTTCTAAACAACAATCAAAGGAAACGAGAAATACATACTAAAGATGTAGTTTTAAAAACTATGGACATGAGATTTTATAGAGCATGTACGGATCCCACATTCCATACTTAGCCACTATTTGAATCGCGGGTTCTTGGCCTGGCGGGTTCAAAATTGGGCCTTAGTTGTTCCGTGCCCTACAAACAACACCCACATTTCCGCGATATACAAATTCACAAGTAGATTTGCGAGCTATTTGAATTGTAAGGCTCTCGTGTTGATGTCATAACACATTTGGACTTAGGCTAGTTTATATTCGTTTATTACAATATCAAACGGGGAAGCGGTCGGTCGGGTTGGTGATATAAAAGTAATTGAAATCTGAAGTCGTGAACCCTCCAACTTCCACACCTAAATTTTTTCCGAAAAATGAGTAATACATACTAAGTATGTGCTCTTATAAAGTATGGACATGAAATTTGTATAGATCATGTACAGATCCCGCATTCCATACTTGGCCACTTTTTGGATCGCGGATTCTCAAGGTGGGGGGATGAAAATTGGGCCTCTATTGTCCCACGCCCCGCAAATAGCACCCACAATTCCATTATATACAAATTGACAAGAGGACCTGCGGGCTGCTTGGCTCAACATTGCACTTCTATTGTTCTATGTCCTCCAAACAACACTCGGAGTTCTGCAATATACAAATTTACAGATGGACTCCAGCAGGCCAACTTTCTGACCTAGAAATTTTCTAACAAATGAGTAATACATAGTAAGCATGTACTTTATATGGACATGATATTTTATAGAGCATGGACATATCCTTCATTCCATACCTAGGCACTTTTTGGATCGTGGTTTCTCAGCTTGGTGGGCTCAAAATTGAGCCTCTATTGTTCAGTGTCCTACAAATAGCACCCAGACTTCCACGATATACAAATTGACAGGCGGACTTCCGGGGTCTTTGGCTCAACATTGCACTTCTATTGTCCCATGTCCTCCAAACAACACTCGGAGTTCCATGATATACAAATTCACAGAAGGACTCAAGGACTGGCGGGTTTAACATTGCGATTGTTTACGGATGGTCATCCTATCTAACATTATCTAAAAACATTATTTTCAGATACTAAATTATTAATATTAAGTATTGATATTGTACAATTGAATTACATTAAATTATCAAAGGATGTTAAATCACTTATTTAAAAAAAAAGGAAGGAAACAAAAGAAAGTTTTTCAAAATTCTATCACCGCAAGCATAACAATGACCAATTTTAATTTTAAGGGCCTTTTGCTGATATCATAGCACAATTGCACTTCACACAGTATATATTCGTTGATTTCAAATTATTTCCGAAGATTAATTTTACCAAGTTCATGGATTAAGAAAAAATGGTAAAACAACGAGCAATTTGAATTTTAAGGGCCTCTTGTTGATATGATAGCACAATTGCATTTCGCACAATATATATTCGTTGATTTCAAATTATTCTAGGAGATTAATTTTACCAAGTTCATCGATCAAGGAAAACTGCAAAAACAAGCCACATACTACATTTGCATCATAGAACCATAGAAATGATTAGGCAGATTTGTGGGTTAGCTGGCTAAAAAATTCAATTCTATTGTTCCGTGTCCTCCAAACAACAGTCGTAGTTCCACGATATACAAATTGACAGACAAAGCACACAACCAAGAACCGACTAAACTTCAAACATGCCGCAAGCAATTTCCTAGAAGGTTCCATAGAGTAGGACACATCCACCTTTGCACCAAACAATTTCATATACAAAGAAAAGACGTCACCCCATTTGTTTTTCTCTTGCATCTGGTATATGTTTCTAGTAGAAAATAACCAGGGCCATGGGATATATGGGGTTTGCTGCCATGCGTCACATTTTTTGGACCGAACAATGTCCGACGAACATTCATTTAGATGTTGAAGAAATATTATAGAGACACATGAGGTATTTTCGTTTCTTGACAAAGTTTCATATATATATTTTTTTCCCTTCTTCAGCCAATATGAAAAATTGCATTGTCCTCATTTAAGGTGAATTTGCTATGTATCCAAAGGTCCCACAACATGTAGACACATCTTGCCTTTTTCTATAGATATGTTTCATATGACAACTCTGCCAACTTAGGAAGCACATTTTCTAATAGAGGTTGCCTAACTGTACAATGCACAATTGTGTTGTCCATGGTTCAAACGACATCATTGACACAATGTCCACATATATATGGACATTTTTCACTGCATCGCAGACAATCAATTGTATCATCACTTATCAAAGCAGAGGCAGAAGCAGGATAGTTGCATTTTTCACATACAGGTTCAAAAGGGGTCAAGTACACATTGGCTGCAACTAAAAAACCTTCAACCTGGCAACATGAGCATAGGAATTAATACATTGAACAATATAATACACAATTGTGCCCCTTCCTCCCCTTAAAAAAAATAAAAAATAAATAAAACAGGCTGTAGAAATTTGTTCAAGGCTATTTCTACAAGCAAAGTGAGGACGATTTTGTGGATGTATACACACAACAGTTGTAGAGATAGCTATTTTCTTCAGATCCTCTACTATATATGCTCACAACTCTGTTACAAAGGTTGCATGGGTTGTCTGAAAGATCCTTTCTCTAAGATCCCTTTTCTTTGTTATATTTTTGAAGAGCATAAGTGGAATCTTCCCTTTATGCAATTGCTGCTCCATTGACGAAAACAAATTTGAATATGCATTGAACAATTGCAGCTGCAACATGGAACACTGCAATATTTGAGTAACTTACCCTAGATAAATGCACATGCGAAAATAAAGGACAATCTGAATATGAAAACCGATACCATTTCCTTGTCATTGTCCAACTCTCCATCCTTTATATGGAGAATGTGTTGCAAGCCAAGTTTTCTTGCCAGTGTGACAGTTGCGCCAATCATTCCAATTGGGTAAATGTCAGTGCTCTGTGCAAGCTGGCTGATAGTCGAGTCTGGGACAAACTGATATTCTGAACAAACAATAGAAATTTTTTCCACAATACTTGTTTCGTTGAGAGAAATAATTTGATCACAATCACTAGGTCATATACTATTTTGGGAAATATATTTAAATTTGTAATGTGTAACACACCCACTATCGTAATTTAAAATTTTTGGGTTAATCTCCCATACAGGAGAAATCTCCACAAACCCGTATTAGCGAAATGCCAATCCCTGACTCTATACCAGGATTCGGAGTTTGCGGTGCCGAAGTGCCCATGTACCCAGAACTCCCGATTCTCCGATCCCCGATGCCACTTGGCGTTGACTCACGGCCAAGCTTGACCTTCTGATACCTGTCCCTTGTTCTGGCGCCTATGGCCCACACTCACTATGATGGTATGGAGTGACACCCATCCTCCACTGGAGTGCTATGACTATGGGACCATCGCGCTTAGGGATTTCGCGACTCCTCCTGTCATGAGTTTCTTGTCACCGAGAATCCCGAAATGCCGAACTCCGATCTCTTCAGGATCCTTGGACATGCATCCCTCCGATTAATGGTTATGATCGCGTTGGGAAATCGTGGATCACGATTCCTGTATGCAAGAGTTCCTTGCCTTTGGAACACCCGATGCTCCAAATGACGACTCGTCCAGATCTCCTGCCACGCGTCCTATCAAGATCCACGGTTGAGATCCTTTTCTCGAGATATCACGACTTATCCTGTCCCGGGTCTCTTGTCCTCGGAAATTCCGATTTCCCGATGTGGCAAACGCCGATGGCGCTTAATCTCTAACACCTGTCCTTCCGATGGGCGGTCCAGATCTTATCGTTGTTTCGAGACTTGAGTGGCCCCGATGCCTGGTACCCCGGATCTCCGAGACGAACGATCTCGTGGCACGTGTCCCTTTCCAACCGGACGACTTAGATTTTCTCTCGAGATTTCGAGACTTTCGAAGTCCTGTTTCCCTTGCTCTCAGGATCTCCGATTCCCCGATTCCCGACTCTTCGGGATCTCTTGCCACGTGTTCTGGATGAGATCAATGGCTGAGATTCTCTGTCGGAGTTTCGAGGCTTAAGAGGCCTCGGTTCTCTCGACCTATAAAACCCTGATGCCTCCAAAATCCTGATGACTCCTCAGAGTGTTGACACGTGTCCTCCTCCGCTACTGTGCCGACAGCTAGCTCCCACTCATCGGGGTTTCACGGATCACGATTCCGTATGGCAAGAGTTCTTTGTATTCGAAAACTCTGATATGCCGAACCCCGACTATTTTAGATCCACGGACACGCGTCCCTCAAATGATGGACGGTCCTTATTGTATCGAAGAATCACGTATCGCGATTCCCTGGTGCATGAATCTCTTGTCTCCGGGAACTCTGTGCAACTCTTCCCGATCCAACGATTTACGGGAGTTCTACTCCAGATCTGATGGCTCAGATCACTTCCTCACGCGCCTAACCCTGCGCTTAACCCCTGCGCAGTTTCCCCAGATCCAACGACTGACGGGTAATTTGGGCCGAGATCTAACGGTCCAGATTCGTTCCTTTGGATCTTGGGGTTTACAACCCCAATCTCTCGTTGCTCACGATGATAGAGGGCAAAGGGGCGAGGTATATAACGCCCGCGTTACTTTCATCAATCTAAAGGTCGTGCATGACTATGGTTCACCCGACGAGATCTCATCCATCGACTTGTCACTCCTCACAACATTACTATCTTGGAACCTTGCTAGAATCGTTCCTCCTAGTGCAGGGTTAATAAGGCCTGTGCATTCGAGTCCTTGTTCTGGGTTTTTAGTGAACCTTTCCAAGGAGGAATTCTCTGTGAAGAGATTCCTACCGGGGCATTTCCAGAAGCAGATAAAGGGAGACAGCTTCCCAAGAACGGCTGGGTATGATTAGATTCATTTATCAACCTAAGTCTAGCACGGTTTCCTCCGTGTTAAGCATATATCAACTCGTTCATACCAAGCACTGTGCGGACATTCTTATGCTGAAAACATTTACAACTTCACGGTTCTATGAACCAACATCTACTACATATTAACAATTATTGCACGGGCAATTCCTTCACAGGAAACATTTACAATTCCACAAGTCCATGAACATATGTGACAGTATATAAATTTCAATGCAGTATAAACAAAACACTTATCAGAAATAACTTCAGCAATGGAAGCAACTGCTGAGAGGGGTGCTCGTTCCACCCAACCATAGGCGTAGCGACTCCTACTAGATTTACCACTAGCCACCCCCGAGCTGAGACCACGATTTCCTGAGACCTGCGTCTCTCTGTCTACCAGTGTCCAGGAGCGAAGGTTGCAATCCTCCCTCTCTGCGATCACTCACCCTGCGTAAAATTGCCAGAGTTCCCCTCGCGTCTGCCCCCTTGCAATCGCTTCTGCCATACGCCTTATCCTCTTGCGAGGTTGCGTGTGGCATGATTACCCTCGCGCTGGTCAGTCATGATGGCTCTACGGATAGGCGGTTCACCTCCCCATACCTCATCAAGCCATCAACCTACCAGCCTGCAAGGCATTTATTTCAGGGCTAGCGAGCCGCTTTTGGTTCTCCGGGCCAATGGAGTCCAAATACGGTATTCCAATTCTTGGTGGAAGTTAACGCCCCTTTTTCAAGGTGCCCTCCACCACCATCGTGGTCTCTTTTCCGCAC
>ML807185.1:205695-216655 GCA_009831015.1 Picea engelmannii
ATGAACATCAGGACTAAACAAGCATATGCATTGTATATTGTCCATTAGATGGGTGAGTAAAGAATTCAATATTAGAACTATAGCAAGACACTCAATAGTGGAAATTTCTTAGGATATGCTAAGTGAAGATAAGGGAACATAGTTTATCCCTTTGCTTAGCATATCCTAAGAAATTTCCACTATTGAGTGTCTTGCTATAGTTCTAATATTGAATTCTTTACTCACCCATCTAATCCATTATGATATCATACCACAATTTTCTCATAAGAAATGAACATTATTATGATCAAAATTCTTTACTCCTCATAGTAATCCATTATGATATGCAGGCCACAATGCTCCTGTGAGAGATATACATTATTATTATTGAAATACTTTATTCCTTAATCTAATCCATTATGATATGCACACCACAATGCTCAAGTAAGAGATGAACATTATTGTGTGATGTTCTTATTGCATCACGAAACTACAAACATAATGTCATCTAATTGCACCAGGGAAGTGTTCTTACAACTCAAGGTGGAAGAGATGTATCATGTGGAAGAGTAGGTGGGTGGAACAAACTAAAATGAAAAACAAATTGGCCATTAATGCCAAAAACCACCGACAATAAAAAAAAATATGTATTCTACCATGGATCCATGCTATCCCTGAATCTTTTAGAGCAACATGGTGATTTTTGGATTCCTCTAGGTGCTTAATAGGCTAGGGATTAACATGGATTTATGCTTGTTATATTCCACAATGTGGTGTCATCTTCATGGAAACACAAATAAATATTGTTGGAGATATCTTTGCTATTCATTTAGTATTCAATATATATTAATTTTTATACATTTAAATGTACCTTATAAAATGTATTTGCAAAATAATAGAAAGATGAGTTCGGACAAAAAATGGAAACATTAGATGGTAAATGAGACTAGATCCATCTACTTGTAAACCAATACACAAACAAGCAATCCCTCAAGTTTTTCTAAATATCTATCTTGTCGTCTTTACAATATAAAATTTGTCTAAATAAGAATAATTCAACTAAAAGTTCATTTCCAAAATTTTTCATCTAAATAATAAGCTCATGTTCATCACTAGGACAACAATAAATTTAACTTTTATCAGGTCACTTCCAAACAAAAGGGAAATACACTTAAAATTTTCCAATTAAAATAAATTAAAATCACAACGGAATACATTAGAAATGCAACAACCAAATACCAATATGACTAAGATAAACAAGATACCTCTATAAAAATGTTGTTATATAAGGTTGTATGCTTAACCAATAAAAATGACATTGTATAAGTAGCTACTATAATTGAGATTTACCAATAAAAAAAACTACTCTCTATAACTCTTTGTAATGATAGAAATGCCAATAAAAAAAACTACTCTCTATTACATAAAAGGAAGCACACGTTTTATACGTCTAGTTACAAATTGATTTTTAGACATTTAGTTTTATTTTTTATTTTTTATTTAATTGTTAATTTAAAGAAAAACATAGGTTCAAAAATTATCTATGTACAAACACCTAGACCTAAGAAATATGAAGAAGGTTAGAACCTTCATTTGGGCTAGTGCATAGCTTCTATAGTTACTCTCCAAAAAATTAACCCACCAAAGTGTTTGTGAGTACAACTAGGTCTTCTAGCAGGTAATTCTTCCATTGAATAAAAGATTCATTGATTGTGGTGAATTCATAATAAATAACCACATGACGAGGATTTGAACTTAGGTGGGAAAGATAACAGTTCCTCCTCTCAACCACCTAAGCTAGACCCAATTGACAATTTATGATTGAATGAAATGGTGCATTGTGATTGAATGAAATGTGAAGAATTCTAAGCATTGATTGTCAGTGTGGTTGGGAGTTTTCCATGGGTATAGGCCCCATAGAGACTAAAAATGCATTCACAAATGGAAATAAATTTTGTAGGGTCTTGTTTTTATTAGAATTGTTGGTCTATGAGGAGGTGATTTGTTTAAAGGGATTTCAAATAGGTAGCTCTGCGCCATTTTCCCGAGGAAATCAAAGTTCCTTACAAAGTAACTTGAATGGATAAATATGATATCAAAAACAACAGAGTCTATCAACAATCTAGACAACTTAAAACAAAATTGTATATAATGTCATAATTATTTTGAGATTTTGGCATGGTCCTTAGCACAATTGATAGATACAAACTTGATACACGCATAAATTCCCTCTTTGCTAAGACCTTGATGATAAATCAATCCTCCTTGAAAATTCGTTTCCTTGCTCAAGTACCCTCCTTCATTCAAAGGATCTAGAAACTAAACCCACTCTAGCCATGATTGCTCCACAATACTAAAAAATCCCTCTTTCTTCTTCATCTTTAGTGTTTTCTTCTTCTGTTGTTCACATTTTCCTTTTCATTTACTTTAGACAAATAGAAATGACACTAGTGAAATCGCTCAACCCTTAAATCTTTAACTCCAATATTTTACTATCTGATTTTTTCTCGTGTTCAATAGCTTCTTTGAATATTAATTCAATGCACTTATTTGAATACTAATTCAATGCACTTACTGTAAGATGGAATTTCTATTGCAGAACTATCTTTCATGAAATTTCTATCTCAAAACTCTCTTTGAAACCCCGTTGTGTTTATTTATTTATTTTTCATAAAGCTCTAATATATCATCATCCCTGGACTTTTAACATGGGTTGAAAAATACCTAAAACCAATCTATAAATGCAAAAGGAAAAGTCCTCTAGGAAAAATGTAGTTGCCACCAAAACACTGTTTTTTTTATAATAAAAATATTAAATATTTGTGCATATTATAAAAAGAAAATGCCTTTATTTTCCCTGCTCATGTGTTGTAGTGCAAAGATAATAAGCAACATTTGTTGTTGTTGTAGTATGCGTCCTGTGGAATATTAACTCTTATATCATCAAATCCACGCCCTATGTTACATGAGTCCATGCTTTCAGTTAGTGTTGATGAGTCCATACCAATGCATATCAAAGAGCATATCATTTTCAAAATCTAAATTATTTATATATTTTTTTCTTTAAAAATTAATGAAAAATTAAAAATCAATATCACTTAGTAAATATTTTTTATTAATAAATTTATTTATTTTTAACTTTTTTTAATTTAATTTTATCTTAATTTAATTTTATGAAAAGTATTTTTGAACACTTTATAAAATATTTAATCGATCATAACCCGAGTTAATAAAAAAATAAAGTTCCCTATAAACTAAAATGTATAATTGTTATTACCACTTGCTATGTCAAGGACTAAAATGTAAGTCCAAATAAAATGGTTTATAACAATTTCATAGAACGAAAATTTCCTCAATAGATTTCAATGAATGAAAATAAATAAGATTAATGATTAATATAAGCAGAGAATGAAAATGCATAACATTAATCATCAATATAAGCATATAAATTTACAATTATTAGTAAAAGTGCATATGTAAACTTGTAATTATTTGAAAAATAACAAAAATATAGATAAATAATAATAATAAAAAATAACATAATTTTAAAGTCATGTGTAAACATATCAAATTGGTATATAAGATATTTTTATTTGTGAAACAAAGAATTCCATTCAAACAAGAATTTAACTTTAAAGTTTAAAGAGATACATACTCTATCTCCTCTAAATTTAAATTTATAACCTCTTAAAAGATAACAAGAGATACTTGTAACTTAATCTCAATTAAAAAAAAAAATCATATAATTATAAAATCCATGTTCTAAATTTCAAATAAAAATTTCAGTATTAAATATACTAGCACAACTGCTAACTCGAGACTGAGAACGTCGAAAGGTAGCGGCTGAGAAAACGTGCCCTCAATATAAAACGTCTGTGGTAATTTGTAATCCGTCTGTGGTAATATGAAACATTTGGTTGTACGGTTTAATCCTACTTAATCATTTAAACGTGGCAATTATATATCCTTATAGTAATTTTTTAATGTGATTAGGTAAATGTTAAAAAGTAAACATGTTAACGGATGCCTTGATAAATGCAAGAAAGTTATGAACAGTAAATCATCTGACCCATTGATTTTGGAGGACGACTAAAAATATGCCAACGTCTTCAATGCATAGCCATCAAATTAGGGTTTAAGGTTAAATAAGGTTAAAATATCATTAAGTGTACCCATTATCAATAGGTGTATGCCTTTTGACGTAATTACTTTTGTTGTATAAATTAAATAATTTTGAAATAATTATCTAAATTTATGTCAAAATAACTTATCATCCCATTTAAATAATAAAACACAATTTAATTTTATTATAATTACCATCCATTGGAATTAATTTTAATCTATTCAATTATTAAATAAATTAAATAATAAATTTATTAATTTATAACAAAGATAGGCAAGAAATCTTTGCAATGATATTTAAAAAAAATCATACAATTATAAAATGAAAATAAAAAAATTAATAAATTAATTATAAAAAATAATAATAATTAATTAAAATATATTGAATATAACATATACATAAATAAAATTATAAAATGAAAATAAAAAAATTAATAAATTAATTATAAAAAAAAATAATAATTAATTAAAATATATTGAGTATAACATATACATAAATAAAAATGATATGGAATATTATAAGATTAATATACCCACTACATTTCTATCGTAATATTAAGTTCATGTTGTACAAATTGAATAATTATGTAAATTTGTATTAAATAAACTATCATATAAATATAAAATACAATTTAGATTTATGATAATTATCATTAATTGAAATTAATTTTGGTTTAATTATTAAATAAATTAAATTGCAAATTAATTTATCAACTATTTTATTATTAAATAAAAATATTTTTTTTCAAAGAAAAAAAACTTTATATTTCAAAGAGAATATACATAAAATATAATCAGTAGAGACTCATCAAAACCACCTTATAGGCCTGTGTAAACCAAAGTTTTTCCACCTTTCAAAACGAGTGTTCAATATAACTGGATATCTCCACAAAAACCCTATGAGTATAGTTTCAAAATACAAAAATTCTTATACAAACATCTATATAATGTCAAATACACAAACAAAACCATTCTAGAGCTCTCATTTAGGTCGAAAACTCAACACTTAGAGTGCTAACCAAAATTATAAAATACTATTTGACGAAAAGAACTGAAGAAGATGATTTTAGAAGTGAAACTCCATGCTTTCCAACTCATGATCATCCATGAATTCCTACATTGAAAAATAATTGATGCAACATTCCAGAGCTTCCTTGGAAGCTGGTTCGCTTTTTGGTTGAGCTCACGGTAAATGTGAGTGAAGGACTTCCACTCAAGATCCTGTATGAACCTATGGATTTGGGACAACAAATGTTGTAAGCATAATATATCCACCTTCGACTTATCATTCACCCAATTGATTGCCACTTGAGAGACACCTAACACTTGGAGACATTTGATGCCTCTAAAGTTGGCAAAGAACAACAAGGCGTAAAGAGAAAATATTTCTTCTTTTAAATTGGAACACAAACCAAGGGCATGGAGGATATAACAATAATGATAGGGGGTCTCATACAATATAACTACAACTCCACATCTGGGGGGTTGACCTTGATTGACACCATCAAAAAACCCCCAAGGGGTCTTGGTATCTAGAGGCGACATGACACGCACTCTAAATTTATTCCAACTGGGGTTACACTTGAATTCCAAGGTGTTTTTGTTAATGAGACGAACCATAACATCCTCAGGGATATGTTTATTCTGGAAAATGCTCATGTTGTAAGCCCACTAGTTGTGGTACACAAAGAGACCAGGAAGGGAGTCAAAACACTCCACCATTGGGTCCTTCAACTAGTCAAGAACACAAATATAGACTACTATGATTCCATTAAGCTTGCATCTTGAAACTGTTGGCTAGAATTTTCCATACATGGGTTGTAAATTGACAGGATACGAAGAGGTGAAAGGATTTTTTTTAGTCGTGATTACATAATGCACATCTACCAGGGCCTAACCAACCTTGCTTCAAAAAATTGTCCCAGGTGAAAAAGATTATTTTTAAGGGCCAACCATAAGACAAGTTTAGTTTTTAGAGGGTCATGGAGCTTCTAGACATGCTCCCACCACCATGGGGAAGAATCGGTAGACACATATTCTAGATGATATTGGTATCCTAATTTTGCAGTAAAATCCTCAGTAAGGGGATTATTTGACCAAGCCAAGGTGTCGTGATACTCTTCTTCAATCCTGATATGGTTAGAGAAAAATTTCCCAATAAAACAACACCATTCCTCAGCATGATCACATGTTAATCCCAGGTTGTTTTCAAAATTCCATCTACTTTTGCTAGGATGGATAAGGTCCAGCCCTATAGCGTTTCAAAGAGAGAAAATGTCTTTTCTAGAAAGGATTGTCCTCACTTCCTCCAAAATCCTATAGTCCCGATCAACTCCAACGTGTGGATCTTCCCTATATGGATTTTCCTCCTATTGTCGATTCTCCAAACAATCCATTTGCCCATCATAGGGAAGGATTCCACCAAATCTCTCCAAATGGTGGAGGAATTCTAAGTTGATTTCCCGGGAGAGCAGAACTAGTCCTCCATAGAGGAGGGGCCAATATATTTTGACTTCATTACCCTACTCTACAACAAGGTGTTGTGTAATAGCCTTGAGACACTTTTGCTTGCTAAAGCCTAGATAAATATGTAATTATTTTTAATTTTCCAACCTCCCATCTTCTTAGGCTTGATAATTGTTGACCATTTAACAAGAGGGACCTCGTCTTGAGTTCGACTTCCTGACCTTAAAAACTAGAAGCACTTCTTACACATTTTTGTCAAAATTCCTTTAGAGACTTTTCCAATGGAATTCCTATAAACCGAGATGGTTTGTAACACTGATTTGAGAAGGGTCAACCTTCCTGGTATTGACAACCACTTGTTAACCCATAAAGAGATCTGATCTTCAATATTTTTGTAGAGCGATAAACAATCTTCAAACCTATAGGCATTAAGATTTAGATAAAATCCTAAATATTTAGAGCCTTCTCTCATATGTTTTCTGGGGAAGGGTAAAGCACTGTCTAGGAGAGATGTCAAACATTCCTTAGGAAAGGAGTAGTGAACATAGGACTTAGTCCAATTGATATCCATACCTATAACTAGAAAAAAGAGGTTCAAGATGTGCATAGGGCCTTGGAACTCTTGCCTTGAACCTGCACCAAACAAGAGGACATCAACAACGAAGAGGAGCTGATAAAGAACTTCAGATGGAGAAATTTTAAGGACCTTAAGTTCACCATGACTCCTTGCATGATTCCTAATTTTTCTCATAATTTTTACGATTAGAAGGTAGCAAAACAGGGAAATAGGGCATCCCTTCCTGAGCCCCCTCGAGGCCTAATTTTTTTTCGAAGTGGAACTATTAATAAATACTGCAAACGAAGAAGATTGGATGCATCCCAATATCTAGTTGACAGAGGACAAGTTCATGCCTAGCTGGATTAAAACCGGTCTTAAAAAAGACCAACTAACTTTGTCACAGGCTTTAGAGATGTCTAGTTTGAGCAAGAGTTAAGGAGTCTTAAAGGAGTAGATAGAGTGGAGGGATACCGCGTCATGGATTTGTATTTTGTACAGGAATACAAACCATTCCTCAGATAATATTTCACTTAGAATTGGTTTAAGTCTATTCGCCAGAATTTTAGATATCAACTTATAAACCACGTTACAACAAGAGATAGGGAAGAAATATTCAAAGGAAATAACTTCTTTCTTCTTGGGGATGATCACTAAGAATGTGGATTTCAATGCCCCCAAAACTTCACCACTCTTATTATATTCTTGAACTACCTTTAGAAGGTCCTCCTTAACCAAGTCGAAGAAACCAATATAAAATTCAATAGACAAACCATCTAGGCCAGGGATTTTACCATTTTTGAAGGAGAAAAGAGTCTCTTTGAGCTCAACTTATGATATTTCCACTTCCAAAGAATCATTCATGTCCTCAGTTATATCCATAGGAAAGGTCCTAAGAACCTCCATCATTTCCTAGATACGACATCCATGCAGTTCTTTAAATAAAGCACTGAAATGTGACCTAGAGGGTTATGCCTTTTCTTCAAATGACCGAGCTAAACCCCCTTCATTAATAGATATCTCCCATATTGAGTTGTGATTTTTATGAAAGTTTGCATAATCATGAAAAAAATTAGTGTTATGGTCCCCTTCCGCGATCTAAATCGCCCAACTTTTAAACCTCTGGGAGGCTTTCTCTTTGGCTAGAAGATCTAAACGAAGGGTCAACAAAGACTTCAAAGAAGAGGATTACTCATCTAAGAATATTCCATAGAGGTTGGAAGAGTAAAGGGATCCTATCCTTGACTCCACCTCCTTAAGAACAACTTGGGGCATTTATTAGATTCCAAATCCCATTCTTTTGTCACCTTAAGGATATTTACATAGAGTTGTTGATTGCACAAAACTTCGTCTTCATCATGAATATGGGTCTAGGTAGAATAGATAAGCTTCTTATACTCTTTCTCTTGTAACTAGATATGATTGAATTTATGAGGATCCGTCGGTTTATGATTAAAGGGTTCCAACTTCATGAGGATAGGGAGATGATCATAGTTTTTGTTGGTTCCAATACAAGATTTGGTACACCATGGGCCACCCAGTAGGGATTCAGAGATTAAGAACTTGTCTAATCATTTAGAGGCTCCCTCCAATCCTTTCATTCCAATCCTCCACCTTGGAAAATATTAGGGGGCTTGAGATCGATATGGTGATTAGTTTCCAAAAGGTGAGAGAAACACCCTTCCAAGGGATCCTTGCATAGATGAGAACCCCATAATTCCTTGAGAGTTAGAATGAATTTTAGGTCACCCCATACCATAATGTTATCACCAAAAAGGATTCCAGATAAAGATATCTCTTCCTAGAATAGATTATTATCAACATAAGTCCCATAGAGATTGATAAACAGGAAAGAAGAACCTAGGTCACAGGCTTCCAGTTCACCAAAATACCTAAATTTAACAACGAAGAAGTAAGGAACTTGAATTTAGAATTCCAACAAGTTACATGACCCCCCAAAGAGACCTGTATTGTTTGGAGAGTGAAAGGAGTTATTCTTCAACCAAGGGGAGAGAGCGTCAATAGACTTGTTTCCTTTACACATGGTTTCTTGTATCAAAAATACATTAGGATCACATGTCTTGAATATTCTTTTGAGGGCTAGAAGTTTGGAGGTGTAACAGACCTCCGTTACGCCTAAGAAAAAGCGAAGCACAAAAGGTAATTGTTTTTTGGATTAAGAAATTAACATCATCCCATGATCACAACAACGCCTAATCAACAACATCATAAGTAAACCCAATACCAACTACTCATCAAGTAAATCACTAACACCGCATTCAACGTGTCAATAAAGGATAGCAACACATAAACATAAATAGCGTAGCAGATTAGCACATCATAATCATCTTGAAACAATTTACAACAACATTCAATCAGATAATGAATATAAAATGACTACCCGCCCAACCTACCCTGCACGGTTAAGACCTCTAGGACACATAAGCAACGCTCAAGCCCAGGCTCCAATTGATTTTAACCATTTAAGGTCTCAGGGTGGCGATTTTTCTGAGGAACAAGGAGGTGTCTACAACCTACTAACAAACAAGTCCAACATCAACTAGATCAATCCATCAATCCTATTCATCAATTAAACATGGTGCAAGGGTAATCATTATCGTTATCAATCATACATCAACATTTAATTATTCTCTACGTGCAAGAGTAAACAATTCTATAACAATCACCTGTCAACTTAAGTAATGGTGCAAGGGAAAAATAGTTTCTAAATCAGTCATACATCTACATAATTTCATGATTCAAGATTGATCAACGTTAAATTCAAGGTGCAAGAGAAATATTACAAAGAAATCACATGCCCACTTAATTTAAGGCGCGCAAATAAATTTATTACTAAACTAATCATGCAACAACATTATTGCAATGCGCGCGAGTAATCAAAGCTAAATCATTGTACATCCATTATTATTCCCATGCGCAAGCAATCAAATTAGTTAATCACAACATAATCAATGGCGCAAGGCAAATATTCAGTTATATTCATGGCACCAAATCCCAATCACAATGGGAAATCATCCGTCACATCGATTAAGGCGCAAGATAAATCATCCATTTATTCAATGCACAAGGAAATCTAATCACATGAACTCGATCATTCATCACATCAAATTTCATTTGTTCAATAAGTCTAATGTCTACAACAATCATTCATTACATTATAATTTATTGCACACAAGAAGTCTAATGTCTACAAAAAATCATTCACTACATTAAATTTTCATTCGCGCAAGTATTCTAACCATTTAACTAGTCATACATCAATGTTAATTTCATGACGCAAGTAAACTAATGACTTTAAATAATTCATCCATCCACATTATTATCAAGGCGCAAAGAGACAACGATTTACATAACCAATAATACATCGTATTTAAAATTCATGGCGCTCTCAAGCATCCACAAAAGTTCGACTATATTAACACGATCAATTAGTTGACACAATGACCTTCCAGGAAACATTCTAACTATAGTCCATCTGAAATTACATAAATCAATAATATACACAATCACCATCAACCTTATTCATGGCACAAGTACTTAAGTATATAACATTTTCACAATTTGGATTTTATGATCTGTCCATGACAATACCACAATGCTTACTAAAAAGAGCAATACAAGATAATACATAAACATCAATTTAGAACATAAATTGGAGTTGGTAAATATTAAATTTTTACCTCCCCTATTTTAATGATAATCTACATTGTGAAGAGATCTTACCTTGCTTCCTAGATACTCCAAGGGTTAAGGAAGTAAGTGCAATGGAGAATCTTGGTGTAAATGGAAGTAAGGCAATTTATTTTATTCGATAGT
>ML807185.1:216787-233193 GCA_009831015.1 Picea engelmannii
GTCAGGTTAATTTTCAAGGTGGAAGGCATACTAACTGTAGTGTCTTACCTAACCATGCTGCAGTAAAATAATCGAGACACAAATAATTTTAACAACTAAAGTTAAAATAAAAATAAAACTCATTTCCCAAAACAATTAAATCAAAAAGTCATTTACATACTGCAACCAGATGTATAAAATTAAAGCAAAGGCTCTCTTGCTATTTCAGGGTAGGTTGACGTTACAATAGTCTCGCTCAAACCGCAAGGAAACAATGAGTCCTGGTTGGGATTTGGGCATTTTCAAGAAGACCAAAAACGCCACCCATAACTCCAATGCATTGACTGTGCCAGGATAGGCTCAACCTAGGTACGCCCACCAAACGTGGCCCCGTCTCTCTGTCGACTAACTGGGTGATTTATTTCATTCTGACGTTACTACAGAGGGAGGGAAACGTTGTGCACTCCTCTAGATGGCTGAGAAATCTGAGGGTTCTTAAGTGACCACTATAAACACAATATTCCAATCGTAGGCCTGCCAAAGAGAGAGTGTCAGGGATTAAGGAACCTCGCAGGGATGAGGGAATCATAGAGCCATGAGGTATGATCGCAGGGACAACACTGGGATTATCTCCTAGAAAACGCCGAAGGCAATAAGTCCATCACCGCAGAGAAGGGAACAACTTCCTGAGGATAAACCACTGAGCATGTCAAGGGAACCGAGCTCAGGCTCGTCCCCAAACACACAGTAAAGGAAGAGGTGAAAACACTGAGCAAGGGTAGGGAACAGAGCACGGGCTCTCAAAAACACAGGAAAAAGATAAACCAATGCTAACGGTAAGGGTAAATACAACACTGAGAAGGTAGGTGTAAAAACACTGATCTTTTGCAGAGATCTCTATGTAAACATGACGTGAAAATCGTTGGGTGATGGTAGAATAATAAGGGTTTAAATATTTCTATGTGAAACCCAACCGTAAGGGAATCAATGGGATAAGTTCTCTTATTAAATTAAGATGAACTCATCGAGGGAAGGAATGGTAAAAATGCTGAGTAAAGTGGTAAAAATGCTGAGTAAGCGTAAGGCAAAATCGTTGTGCATCAAAGAGAAAACAATGTAAAAATCGAAGAAGTACCTAGATCAAATGTTGGGCGATTTTTCTCAAATGCAAGTGAAATATCCTTCAAGGTTGCAAACAAAACAATGTAAAAATCGAAGAAGTACCCTGATCAATGCTGGGCGATTTTTCATGTAAATTACAGAGGTAATAATTGAATAATAACCAAGCAAAAACGAATATCAATCCATTTAAATTTAGAGCTTGGGTTAGCAGCTTCGCCAGAGAGTAAGATTCAGACAGTGCCTGGTGTGCATCAAAGGAGAAAAGGTCATGGCCATATCTCAACTAGAATGGAAGGGATCAACATTCACTATACAACTTTTCAAGCTCAGAAAAATTAAAAAAAACAAAGAATGCATTCGGAATCACTCCTAGAATTTATAAAACCTCCAAGACTTGTCTAATCCATCCTAAATTTCCAACACAATAAGGAATAGAAATAAAACACGACTGAACGAATTAAATCCTAATTCAAATCTCGAATTTTGATAAATACTATAACTGTCATCTGATATGTGCTTGATGATGTTCTTGGGAAGTTGTCGTTTCCTCCTTGATCCCTTTTTCTAATCGTAGAGACCTCACCGGTACCTCCCAACCAACGCTAGGGCTACTCTTCTTCCCCCGTATCCCCTTGAGGTGCAAAGGGGCCACGCAAAAACACAACCAGAATAATATAGCTCCCAACTCGCCTCACAAGGTAGAGCTACCACTCTCTTTCCCGAGATGGGTATCCCAACTCTCACAAGTAAAAAAAATCAGAATTTCAATAGCATAACCTTACTCCTACCAGGAATCCCCCCATTCCTCTTGATGCCAACCCCCCTTCTCCTTGGGCTGTACGACCTCCCGGTCAAGGATCTTCAATTCTCGGAGGTGAATTATCTCTCTAAAACCTTAATGGTCTCGCTTGTAAATAACCACAAGTCTCTTCAATCTTTCGGTGCAAGTTCTATGACACTCACGACCTCTCCCTCCGCAATACCGAGCGATCAGTTTTCAGGCACTAGCTCCTTCCCACAAATGACCTCAGGTTACGTCCACACACAATTGTGGGCCTGGTCGAAAGTGGTTTAGTATCAATCCACTTTTCTCCCCGCAATTCACCACCAAACGTCATACGTCCAATTTGCAATACCACAATTTCTATTGCGGCTCACTCTCAAGTTTTAATTCCGAGAACTTTCCATCCCCGCAATCCTTTGTAACCATCGATCTCACAATCTCGATGGTTCTTCTGAACGGATGGCTCAAATATGTCCTTTCCAAATCTACGGATCAGATTTAACCCTTCTAAATCAACGACTGTGATTTATTTCGTGGTTCGGACTTCGGGAGTTTCTACTTTCAACCTTTGATTTCCTCCAAAATGCATGGATTATTATCGCATGTCCTCCTGAATGGGACGACTATAATTTACTTTGGACTATCCAACAGTTGACGTTTATTTTGGCCCTTCGTCTCTCCGGGCTTCGGTAGTTTCAAGTCTCAATCTGAAAATCTCGAAGTGATTTCTCCGGAGTTCATAATATATCACCATGTATCCTTCTATATTAGACGGTTCAGATCTCCTTCGGGTCTTCAAAAATCTCTCCTCCTATCTATACCCATCGCCTTGCCCAACCTTCACAAATTATTCTTATGAAAGATTTCTTCGACGCTTAGTCAATTTCTGGTCCTATGCACTCCTTGCAACCGACCTCTGCAATTTCTTGCGAGAAAAACCTGAGTTATTTCTCCAAGCCAAAGACTTCGCCTACGCACTCCTTGCGCTTAATATGCACACTCTGCATACAAAAGTTCCATTCTATCTCTTCTGAGCTTCGAGTCGAAAAAGACTCTCTTGCAATCACTCCTTGCATTCAATATGCACTCCTTGCATAACTTACAGAAGAGAAACAATTGAAACTTATTCAATTCTTCATAAATTCATCCATTCACCACGAACATCATACATCCACAAAATTCACAACAACAGTAAACTTGTAAACAGTATCAACACTGTACAATTGGATCAACTTCCTCTGTTCTATTCATTCCAGAAAAAACATGATTACACCTCTATCTCTTACAGTCATTACAATTAGAAAACTTATCTAAGGACCCATAGATTCCTCTCTCTTCTTCCTTCTATCTCAGTTCTATCACCTTCTACTCTAGAAGTTACCTACTCAACTTAATTAAATACAACCTAATGACTAATAAGGGAAAATATCCTACACCTGCAATATTTTACAGTCGTGCAAGGATTTACAATCACTCCGTCATTTCAAACGGTAGCCCTAATTTACATACAACTAATTTAATTAACGAGAAATTCAAAAAATCTCCACAATGCTACCAAGCTGGTTAAGAGTCGGTTTGGTTCTTTCAATGCATGAAGTGTCAAGTTTGCTTCCACCTCCGCTTTTGTTGATTTGATAGTGATTCTCCTGCATCATACTCCTCTGGAAAAAATATTCATGGACTCTTGTCCATGAGATCTTGCACTGTTTTTCCATAATTCAAAATATCAAGTTCAGTTACCCAACTTGAATCTTCCACTGGGTGATCCTTCCACTTCACTAAATATTCAGGGTGCATCTTTCTTCTGGTTTTCCTTCCGACTCTCTGTTCCAAAATTTTCTCCATCTCAGGTTTTTGTATTGTGGGAATATGTTCTTCCCACTGAATCTCTTCCTGATCATCTAATTCTCATGCGTCATCTCTGTTATAAGGATACAGGTCTGCAACGTTGAATATCGGTGATATCCCAACATTGTCTGGCAACTTGATCTCATAAGCATTTGCTGCAAATTTTATAAGGATCTTTCATGGTCCTATCTTCTTCATATTCAACTTATTATATGTTCCTCTTGGAAACCTTTCCTTTCTCATATGAGATAATAATTCATCCCCCACTTCAAATTGAACTTCCCGTCTTCTCTGATCAACTCTGTCCTTATACTTCTTATTACTATCCTGTATCTGTTTCTTAACTTGATCATGAAGTCTTTGCATTTCTGTAGCAAAATATTCTTCTCTAGTGCTCTTGAACTCATCTTGATTCGATTCTTTCAATTCTGCAACCCCTCTTGGCTATCTTCCATATACTATCTCAAATGGACTTTTTCCAGTGCTCATGTTAACTGAATTGTTAAATGCAAATTCTGCATGTGCCAGAATCTGATCCCACCGATGACCTTGTTCAGTGACTAAAATCCTTAACAAATTTCCCAGACTCATATTCACCACTTTAGTCTGTCTGTCTGTTTGAGGGTGATATGCTGAACTAAAAGATAAATTAGTTCCCAACCTCTTCCATAGAGTCCTCCAAAAGTGTCCTACAAATCTAGTGTCCCTGTCTGAGACTATACTTCTAGGAAATCCATGTAATCTCACAACTTCTTTGAAAAACAAATTGGCTATGTGTGAAGCATCATTTTTTTTCTAGCATTGTATGAAATGTGCCATATTAGAGAATCTATCAACCACAATGAATATGGAATCACTCCCCTTCTGGGTTCTAGGTAATCCCAATAAAAAATCCATACTAATTGCATCCCAAGGCCTTTCTGGAATAGGAAATGGCTGATACAAACCAATATTTTGTCTCTTCCCTTTTGCTTGTTGAAAAATCTTGCATCAGTCTACAAATTTCTTCACATCCGCCCTCATACCTGGCCAATAATACAAACTGCTCAGTTGTGAAAATGTTTTTTCATGACCAAAATGTCCGGCTATACCTCCACTATGTTTTTCTTTCAATAAATTATCTCTCATTGAACATCTTGGTATGCACAGTTGGCTTCCTTTGAATAAAAATCCATCCTGGATCAAATATTATGCCCTTGAGTTGTTATCCCTCAACAAAGGATTTTGATATGCTTCATAAGCCTCCTTAAAATATGGATCTTCCTGATACATTTCCTTAAGGTGCTCAAACCCTAAGGTCTTCACCTGAAATTCCTGTATAACCAAACTCCTCCTGCTCAAAGCATATGCAACTTTATTAGCATTTCACAAAATATATTTAATGACAAAAGTAAAATTCTGCATGAATTCTTCCCACTTAGCATGCTTCTGATTCAACTTCTCTTGCTTAGCAATAAATTGCAAAGCTTGATTATCACTATACAAGACAAACTCTTTTGGAATTAAATAATGTCTCCATTTCTTCAAAGCTTGAATCACTGGATAAAACTCCTTATCATACGTAGAATATTTCTCCTTGGTGTCATTCAACTTTTCACTAAAATAAGGAACTGGCCTATTATCTTGACTCAAAACTACTCCAATGGCTATTCCACTTGCATCACACCTCACCTGAAATGTTTTTCCAAAATCTGGTAAAACTAGAATTGGTTGTTCTGTTATCTTCTTTTTCAACACCTTTAATCTTTTCTCAGCCTCCTCTTTCAAATTAAAAGACTTATGTTTCTTTTTCACAATGTCCATTATGGGTGCACATATACCACTAAAATTTCTAATAAACTTTCTATAAAAACTTGCTAACCTATGGAAACTTCTCACCTCAAATATGCTTCTTGGTGACAACCACTCTTTGATTTCTCTCACCTTCTATGGATCCATCTTCAATTCATTTGAAGAAATCACAAAACCCAAATATATGAGTTTTGTCATCAGAAAATAACTTTTCTTCAAGTTTATTAACAACTTTTCTTGCTGCAATCTCCTCATCACTAATGTCAAGTGCTTTAAATTTTCTTCCTTTGTTTTTCTAAAAACTAATATATCATCCATATATACAATGAAAAAATTACCTATGAAGTCTTTCAATACCTCATTCATCAACCTCATAAATGTGATTGGAGCATTTGTCAATCTAAATGACATGACTAGCCATTCAAACAAACCTTCATTTGTCTTGAATGTTGTCTTCCATTCATCTCCCTCTCTCATTCTTATCTGATGATATCCACTCTTCAAGTATAATTTTGAAAAATATCTTGCTCCACTCAAACAATCCATCAAATCATCCATCCTGGGTAAAGGAAATCTATACCTGATGATAATATTGTTGATGGCTCCGGAATCTGTACACATTCTCCATCCTCCATCCTTCTTCTGACTTAATAAAGTTGGCACTGCACATGGGATTAGACTTTCCCTGACTAAACCTTTATCCAACAACTCCTAAACTTGCTTCTTAACCTCTTCATTCTCTGGAGGTGTCAACCTATATTCTTCTTTGTTTGGTAAAATGGATCCTGGAATCAAGTCGATATCGTGGCTGATACTCCTAATGGGTGGTAATGAGTGAGGCAACTCATCCACTACTATGCCAGCAAAATTCTCTAACAATTCTTGGATTTATTCAGGTAAATCATTCATGGAAGTATTGGTAAGGATAACTCTCAGCTTCCTCACTACAACAAATTTCATTTCTTGATCTTTCTTGATTTCCTTCAAGAGTTCCTTCCCACTCATGAGAAGTATTCTTGTGTTGGCTTCTTCCTTTTCTTTCTTCTCTTCTATTGGCAGTAACATGTGGGTTCTACCATTTATTTCTAGAGTATAAGTATTTTTCCTCCCATCATGAATGAAATTACTATCAAACTTCCATGGTCTCCCCAACAAAATATGACAAACATCCATAGGAATTACATCACACAAAATCTCATCTTTATAACCTCATATTTTGAATTCAACCTTACATTGTTGACTTACCATTACTTGATTTCCTTTCTGCAACCATGATACTTTATATGGGCTTGGGTGTGCAGTTGTTTCCAATTCCATATTCTCCACCATTTCCGTAGATACTAAATTATTAGTACTCCCACTATCTATAATCATCTTGCAAATTGTGTCCTTTGTTTTACAAGCAGTCCTGAACAACCTCGTTCACTGAACCAAATCATCTATTTCTTTCTATGGATTTAGAATAACTTTCCTCATCATAAGGTTCTGTCCTCCTTTTGCTGCTTTTGCTTCCACATTCTTCTGAGCTTCAGAAATGTGTGCTTCTCCTCCTCCTTCTTTCTTCCTCTCGGGAGATTCCCAAGACATGTGTCCTATCTTTCCACAAGCATAACATTTAACTCCACCTCCTCTACGTCTTCCTCTTCCTGGAGGAAAAGAATTTCTCCCACCAAATGGTCTTCTTTGGGAACTTCCTCCCCTTTCAAGGTGACCATATGATTTCTCATTCTCATCCTTATTTTTCGGTGCCTTATCATAGACAATCCCCTTACCTCTATTTAAGCCCCTACTTCTGTTTTGATGACTCTAGTTGTTGGCCAACTTTTCTTCAACCTTCAATGCAATTTGATAAGCATCTTCCACTGTCCTTACAGTCATCATAGTAATCTCATCCTGGATTTCATACCTCAATCCATTTATATACCTGGAAAAATTTTCATCATCCTTCTCCCTTTGTCTAGTCCGAATATTCAGCCTATAAAATTATTTTGTGTACTCTTTCATTGTCATATTCCTCTATCTCAGGTTCTGCAACTTCCTTAAAAGATTCATATGGTAATCCTTAGGTATTGATTTTTCCTTCAATTTGGCCACCATTCTCTCCTAATTCTTTATCTTTTGTTTTCCTTTGCTCCTCCTCTCTGCCTGCAGTTCATCCCACCATAGTGTTGCATGTCCTTTTAATTTGGTGACAACATGTCTCACCTTCCCTCCTTCATTGACATATTCATAGTCGAAATACTTATCCATGGATCTTATCCAGTCCAATAGCTCTTCGACATCCAAGTTACCTTCATACATTGGGGCGTCTATCTTTTCTATGGCTCCCAACTTCATAACAACTTTCAAGAAGCATTAATCGCTCGCATTTTCCCTTGTAGATTCTTCAACTTCTATTTCTTCACTCTCTACATCACTAATGTCTCCAACAACAAATTTTCTCCTTTGCATTGCTTCCATTGCTTCCAACCTTGCGCGAAGTTATCTCACTTCTCTTCCTACAACACGATTTACTATAGGTGGATCTACGCATATCCTTGGCGGCATTATTTCAACTGTTCCTAACACACATAATACAACTTTGAGTTTTTTTCAGGATTTGATACCACTTGATTCCAACCCCCCTTCTCCTTGGGCTGTGTGACCTCTTGGTCAAGGATCTTCAATTCTCAGAGTTGAATTAACTCTCTGAAACCTTAATGGTGTCTCTTGTAAATAAGCACATGTCTCTTTAGTCTTTCGATGCAAGTTCTATGACAGTCACGATCTCTCCCTTCGAAATACTGAGCGTTTAATGTTCAGGCACTAGCTCCTCCTCTGTTAGCTCCTTCCCGCATATGACCTCGAGTTATGTCCAAACACAATTGCGGGCACGGTTGAAAGTGGTTTAGTATCAATCCACTTTTCTCCCCAGAATTCACCACCAAACGCCACGCGTCCAATTTGCAATACCACGGTTTATATTGTGGCCCACTCTCAAGTTTTTAAATTCTGAGAACTTTCCATCCCTCCAATCCTTCGTAACCATCGATCTCACAATCTCGATGGTGCTTCTGAACAGATGGCTCAAATCTATCCTTTCCAAATCTACAGATCAGATTTAACCCTTCTAAATCGACGACTATGATTTATTTCGTGGTTCGAACTTCAGAAGTTTCGACTTTCAACATTCGCTTTCCTCCAAAATGCACAGATTCGTTCTGCATGTCCTCCTAAATCGGACGGCTATAATTTAATGACAAGAAATAAATGTCTAACTATCAAACAAAAATGGAAACTGCCAGTGCATTTCATATGTGTCCTCCCAGTTAGCCGAGTGTGAACTATAATTGTCCCACTGGACCTTGACCTAATCGACTGTTCGACGTCATAGTTTTCGAATGCGATGTTGGATTCACCGTGAGAACACCCTCATCTGAAACCTGTAGAGAAATCATGTCAATCACATGTGTAGGATCGCTAACATAATTTCTCAAAATAGATACATGAAAAACATCGTGCATACACCTCAAAGAATCGGGCAAGGATAGTCAATAGGTCACACGCCATATCCTTTCTATAACTTCAAAAGGTCCCACAAACCTAGGAGAGAGGTTATCACCCTTACCAAACTTGATCAAACTCTTGTGCGGTTTCACCCACAAGAAAAGTTGATCACCAACTTCATAACTACGGTCAACGCGATGCGCATCGACATAAATATTCTATCGATCTTGCGCTTCTTTGATCCCTTTTCTTCTCGTTTGAATTTGTTCTTCCATTTCTTGGATCATTTATGGTCCTACCAAGACCCTATCCTCAAGTTGATCCCAACTCAAAGGCGTCTAACACAGTTTCCCGTAAATAAACTCAAAAGGTGCCATATTAGTGGTGCCTTGATAGTTATTGTTGTACTCAAACTATACCAATGGAAATAACTCTTCCCAATGCTTCTGCTGGTTCATCATGTACATATGCAACATATCTTCCAAGATTTGTTTTTTTCTTTCTATCTTCTGGTCTGTCTCCGAGTGATACGCAATACTAAAGTTAAGTTGTGTTCCTAAGGCCTCTTGGAAACTAGTATAAAATCATCCTGTAAACACTGATCCTCGATCGAATATGATCCTCTTAGGAACACCATGTAGTCTCACTATCTCGCTGATAAAAAACTCTAGCTATTTTTGGCACCTGATACGTCATATGCACAGGGACATAATGTGCACTCTTCGTCAGAGTGTCTACTACCACCAAAATCGAGTCGTGCCTCCTTACCGTTAATGAAAATCCAACAATAAAGTCCATCGAAATGACCTCCCATTTTGATTCTGGAATAAAGTGGGGTTGTAGTAATCATGCTGGATGTCTATGTTCAACCTTCACTTGCTAACATTCTAGACATCTCGCCATGTAGTTGACTATGTCTTCCTTCATTCCTTTCCATAAGAGTAAGGGCTTAAGGTCTACCCTCATCTTCATGACTCCTGGATGAGCCATTTACACTGCTCTATGAGCTTCGTTTAAGATCAAACTTCTCAACTTGTCGTTAGGCGGTATGTAAATCTGGTTATTATAACTCATTAATCCGTTGTTGTCCAAAGTAAATGCCTCAAATTTTGGTACCAACATGGTGTCTTGTATGATATTTTCATTAACCTTTTTATAACAGTCATCATCACGCTGTATAGTTAGAATATTTTAACGAAGATTCACTTGGAGAGGTATCACCAAAAATATGTGTGGTCTCTTATTGAACACATTTGCCACTCTGTTCATTGTTCCTTTTATTTTTGTAATCTCAAAATCATACTCGCTAAGCATTTCTGACCAACGGTTTTGTCGCGCGTTCGAGTCACTTTGCTTAAAAAAGTGCTGCAAACAACAATGGGCCATTTTTAGTTCAAATTTTCGTCCAATCAGGTAGTGTCTCTACACTCTCAGGGAATACACAATTCCGAAAAACTCCAAATCATGCATCACGTAGTTCTCATGATTTCTCAACTTCCTTGAGATGTAAATGATCACTCGACTGTCTTGCATTGAGACTCCGCCTAAGGCTTCCTTAGATGCGTCTGTGCATACCAAGAAGTCCCCATCCATGTCGGGGACCTTTAGTATCGGTGCGGTCATCAACAACTCCTTGAGCCTTTGAAATGCTTCTGCGCATTTCTCGGACCAAACAAACTTCTTTTTTTTATTCTGCAATTTCGTAATCGGATTTGCTATCTTTGAAAAACCTTCAATGAACCATTGATAATATCCTCCTAAACCGATGAAGATACATACTTCTGGTACATTTGTCAGCACATGCCATTCCATAATATCCTCTACCTTCGCTATATCCACAACGATTCCTTCGCCGGAGATAACATTCCCTAAGTAATGAATTCTCAATTGATGGAAATAACATTTCAATAATTTCCCGTATAATTTTTTCTCTCATAAACAGTGTATTACCAAGTGCAAATGTACGTCATGTTCTTCCATCATCCGAGAATATATCAAAATGTTGTCAATGAATACTTGAACAAACTTTTCCAAGTATTCGCGGAACACCCCATTGATCAAGTTCATGAATAGACCTGAGACATTTGTCAGTCAAAATGGTAAAATGGTAAACTCGTAATGCCCAAGCCTCCTTTTGAATGTGGTCTTAGGAATGTCTTCCTACTTGATCCATAACTGGTGATATCCTGATCTCAAGTTGATCTTCGAAAACACCATCATTCCTTTCATTTGAACAAACAAATTGTCTATTCTTTCTAGCGGATACCGGTTCTTGATCATTTCCTTGTTCAATTGGTGATAGTCAATGCAGAGTCTCCACGACCCATCCTTCTTTCGTATAAAAATAACAGGTTCACCCCAAGCTGACACACTTGGACGTATAAGTACTAGGTTCAAAAATTCCTTCAGTTGGATTTTCAACCCTTGTAACTCAGGGGTCGACATTTGATAAGGCATCCTTGCTATCAGTTCAGTTCTAGGTTTTAAATCGATGGTAAATTCCAATTCCCTTTTGGGTGACAAACTTGGTAACTCTTTTGGGAATACATCCATAAAATCCCATACTATCGAAAAGTTTTCTAGTCCTTCCGCCACACTGATGTCATTCAACACTAATATTGCATATAAATTGCATTGTTTGCACATACTCTTCTGTAGCTGTAGGGAAGAGATGAAACTTAGGGAAACTCCCTGGTTTCTTCCTAAAATCACTCGGTTATGTCCCTCGTCATCGGTCAAACCCAACCATTTCATCTTATAGTTGAGTATCACATCGTGCAATTCCAACCAATCCATACTGATCACGACGTCATAAGATACTAATATCATGACATATAGGTTTTCCTTCGTGACAAAATATCCCAGGTTAAGGCTATAGTTTGTAACCTTTCTTCCAACCTTTTACTTGGCTTCTGAAGCCATTTCCACATAGCTAAAATTGTCTTGTTCGACTGTCTTTACCTTAATTTGTTTTAGCACTGAACCATAAATAAAGTTCTCTGTAGCACCTGGATCTATCAAAATACTATATTTCTTGTCAGCAATGATACTTGACGTCTCGAGCATAGTATACTGGTGCTCGGCCTAGCATTTATTCACCATTGCATGAATCCAATGGGCCTTGCCCAAATCTCCTACTGTAGTGTGTCTGATTGATCCAACTGCTCTAGCCCTCTCAACTTGATAGTCACACTGGTAATGTGGCTCTCCACATGTCCAAAATTCGGTCTTCGGTTTAGTACTCCTAGTCCTCGAGGTAGAATCTGATGGACCACTAGCTTGGAACCCTGGTCAGTTTTGCTGAACAGGCCTGAACTGCTGCTGCTGTGGATGACGTTGTTGTTGGTGTTGTGGTCCTGTGTAGGGAGTGTATTGATGAGGCGTCGGTTGCCATGGTTTCGTGAACGTGGATCCTCTCAGAGTGCCTCAATACCCTGATCGATTTCTAGCTGGTGTCTGATGCTGTTGCACACTAGATGTCGCCTGCCCCATCAGTATCACAGGAGTCCTGCTCTAACCCCCGTTGATAAGATCTTCCTCAGCTATGAGGGCCTTCTAGACAACATCGTGCAACGTCTGAGGCAATAATATCCTCACTTTCTCACAAATGCTGACGTTGAGGCCAAACAAAAGCTTGTTGACCTTGAGCTTCTCGGTGTTCAGATGTGGAGCATACCTAGGAAACTCTATGAAACGGGCCTCATACTCGGGCACTATACGACTGCCCTATCGTAAGGTGTTGAACTTATTGAGATGGTGCTAAATGAATCCCTCGGAAAAATACCTCTCCTAGAACTTCTTTCTGAACAGTTCCCATGACACTTCTTTGATGACCATGTTCAGTTGCTCCAGAAGCATCTTCCACGATAGAAGAGAGCTCCCCTTCAGCTGAAATACCGCCATGTAGAGCTTCATGTTGGAGGTGTAGTAGCGAAGTGCGAAGGACATCACCATATTCTCCAACCATGCCTCGGTGGCTGTGCCGTCCGTGGTACCCAATAACTCGAGAAACGTGACCTTCTCGAGTTCTTAGTGAAATCTATCAGTACTCGCTAGGGCGTGCTATTGACCCTCAGGGAGTATTGGCGCCCTGGCCTCATCTCTATCCAGAAGGCTAATCAAGGCCTCTGACATCCTATGAAAGGACCTCATCAAACCAACCACATCCCCCACAACAATCTGCTCATATCCAATGAATTATTATATCCTTGGGGGTTAGACCCCTCTGGCGTGGATGCTACTGGAGGCATCACACCTCCTCCCCTAGCACCACGTCGTCTGCCTCTGCGACATCCTCTAACCATGATTTCCTGTACGGAAACAATTCAATTTAATTAGCGATAAATTATTAATCAAGGGTTACTATAGTGGAAGGTGTAATGATCCAAAGTCACGGGGTTGAACCCTCTCTGATACCATATGTAACAACCCTTCGTTACGTCTAAGAATAAGCGAAGAAGAAAAGGTAATTTTTTTTTTGCATTAAGAAATTAACAACATCACATGATCACAACAATGCCTAATCAACAACATCATAGTAAAAGAAGTACTAGCTACTCATCAAGGAAATCACTAACGATGCATTCAATGCGTCAATGAAGGATAGCGACACATAAACATAAATAGCATAGCATATTAGCACATCATAATCATGTTGAAACAATTTACAACAACATTCAATCAGAGAATGAATATAAAATGACTATCCGCCCAACCTACTCTGTACGGTTAGGACCTCCAGGACACATAAGAAATGCTCAAGCCCAGGTTCCAATTGATTTTAACCATTTAAGGTCTCAAGGCTGGCGACTATTCTGAGAAATAAGGAGGAGTCTACATCCCACTAACAAACAAGTCCAACAACAATTAGATCAATCCATTAATCCTATTCATCAATTAAACATGGCGCAAGGGAATCCTTATCGTTATCAAACATACATAAACATTTAATTATTCTGTACGCGGGAGAGTAAAAACTTCTAGAACAATCACCTATAAACTTAAGTAATGGCGCAAGAGAAAACTAGTTGCTAAATCAGTCATACATCTACATAATTTCATGATGCAAGAATTATCAATGTTAAATTCAAGGTGTAAGAGAAATATTACAAAGAAATCACATGCCCACTTAATTTGAGGCATGCGAGTAAATTTATTACTAAACTAATCATGCATCACCATTATTGCAATGGGTGCGAGTAATCAAAGCTAAATCATTGCACATCCATCTTTATTCCCATGTGCAAGAAATCGAATTATGTAATCACAACATAATCGATGGCGCAAGGAAAATATTCAGTTATATTCATGGCGCAAAATCCCAGTTACAACAAACAATCATCTGTCACATCGATTAAGGCGCAAGAGAAATCATCCATTTATTCTATGTGTGAGGAAATCTAATCACATGAAATCGATCATTCATCACATCAAATTTCATTTGTGCAATAAGTCTAATGTCTACAAAAATCATTCATTACATTATAATTTATTGTGTGCATGAAGTCTAATGTCTACAACAAATCATTCATTACATTAAATTTTCATTCGCGAAAACAATCTAACCACTTAACTAGTCATACATCAATGTTAATTTCATGACGAAAGTAAACTAATGAATTTAAATAATTCATCCATCCACATTATTCTCAAGGCACAAAGAGACAACAATTTACATAACCAATAGTACATCATATTTAAAATTCATGGCGCAAAACACCTCTAAAGCATCCACACAATTCGGGCTACATTAACACGATCAATTAGTTGACGCAATGACAGCCTAGGAAACATTCTAACTATAGGTCATATGAAATTACATAAATCAATAATAGACGCAATCATCATCAACCTTATTCATGGTGCAAGTACTTAAGCATAAAGTGTTTTCACAATTTGGATTTTACGATCCGTCCATGACAATACCACATAATTCTTACTAAAAAAAGCAATACAATATAATACACAAACATCAATTTAGAACATAAATTGGAGTTGGTAAATCTTAAAATTTTACCTCCCCTATTTTAATGATAATCTACCTTAGGAAGAGATCTTACCTTGCTTCCTAGATACTACAAGGGTTAAGGAAGTAAATTCAATGGAGAAGCTTGGTGTAAATGCTAGTAAGGAAATTTATTGTATTCGATAGTCAGGCTTGTACAACCATTAAATGTCGATGCCAAGTTAATTTTCTAATTCTCTATTTAGCCGTATAAATTCTCAAGCCATAAAAATTCTCTCTTATCCATATTAATTTTCAATAGCCAAACTAGTTTTAAATAGTTAGGTTAATTTTCAAGGTGGAAGGCATACTAACGGTAGTGTCTTACCCAACCATGTTGCAGTAAAATAATCGAGAGACGAATAATTTTAACAACTAAAGTTAAAATAAAAATAAAAATCATTTCCAAAAACAATTAAATCGAAAAGTGATTTACATACTACAACTAGATTTATAAAATTAAAGCAAGGGCTCTCTTGCTATTTCAGCGTAGGTTGGCATTACAATAGTCTCTCTCAAACCGCAAGGAAACAATGAGGCTTGGGTGGGAGTTGGGCACGGTCAAGAATCCCAAAAAATACCACCCATAACTCCAACACACTGACTGCACCATGATAAGTTCAACATGGGTACACCCACCAAACACGACCCTATCTCCCTATCGACTGACTCAACGATTTATTTCATTCTGAGGTTACCACAGAGGGAGGGAAATGTTGCGCGCTCCTCTAGATGGCTGAGTAATCTAGGGGTGCTTAAGTGACCCCTGTAAACACAACATTCCAATCATAGGCTTGCCAAGCAGAGAGTGCCAAGGAGTAAGGAACCTCCCAGGGATGAGGGAATGATAGAGCCACGAGGTATGATCGCAGGGACAATGCTGAGATTATCTCCTCGCAAACGTTGAGGGAAATAATTCCATCAATGCAAAGAAGGGAACAACTTCATGAGGCGAAATCGCTGAGCACATGAAGGGCACCGAGCCCAGGCTCGTCCCCAAACGTAGAGTAAAGGAAGAGATGAAAACACTGAGCAAGGGTAGGGCACAAAGCGCAGGCTCTAAAAAATGTAGGAAAAATATAAACCAATGCTAATGGTAAGGGTAAATACAATACTAAGAAGGTAGGTGTAAAAACATTGAGCTTTTGCATATATCTTTGTGTGAACAAGAGGTGAAAATCGTTGAGCGATGGTAGAATAATAAGGGTTTAAATATTGTTGTGTGCAACGCAACCATAAGGGAATCAATGGGATAATTTCTCTTAGTAAATTAATATGAACTTGCTGAGGGAAGGAATTGTAAAAATGTTGAGTAAGCATAAGGTTAAATCGTTGTGCATCCAAGAGAAAACAATGTAAAAATCAAACAAGTACCCAGATCAAATGCTGGGC
>ML807185.1:235785-270779 GCA_009831015.1 Picea engelmannii
AAAATTAACATATATCTTATAATAGTATTCATATAAATTAAATTTTGATTAGTGCATTTGGATATGGTGTTTGGATTATATTATTATATTATCAATGTTCACATCTCTTCGTTATAATATTTAATCATCCATATATTTATTCAGCGATGTAACATTTCACAAGAACATTGGACAACACAAAAGAATAAAATAAATCATATTTTATTATATATGAATAAGAGGCTCTTTGTCATACAAAATGGAACCCTTATTGGTAACCCCTTGTCTTTCAATTGGAATAGTACTATGTCCATTACATTAAACAAAATGTCTGATTTTCACAGATAATTATTTCAAAAAATACAATAGCTTGCATTGATACCGAAATATATTGATCATCATTCTTCGTTGGAACGATTCTTAGACGTGCTTGAGCTACTTCCATGGCTTGGGTTATTTGTTTTAATGTTTTGTTGATTGGATCGATTGATTTTCTCTTCTTCAAATGATTTTATCTACAAAAATAAAAAGAAAGTGTAATGAGTGTATATGCATTGGTGAGAATAATGAAAATTGAAATAAATAACATAGATGAATGTAAATTGAAAAGCGACATACCATAGGAAGAATTGAGTCCTGAATGATACACATTTTTTCAAAACCAAATCTCATGCCTTCTGTCAACAAATATTCTATTGGCACATTTCCATTCTTTGTTTCCTGCAGTTTTAATATAAAATATTTTTTTTCGTTCCATTAATTATAAAATGAGAGAAGACAACCAGATGAAAAGAAAATTGTATGAAGATTCATGTTGGAGCTTGTTATCACATAAAGTTATCAAGGGTCATAGGTGTGTGTCGATATACTCAAATCTGTAGTCTTTCCCTTTCTCTATCCTTTTTGAAGACCAAATCTTAAGTTTCACCCCCTTTGGCTTGTAAATCGTTCTTTGTTTTCCCTTGTTCATTTGTGCACCCTGGTTTTCCTTAAATATCTTACTCGAGTGAAATATTGGCCCCAAGCCCCTCTATTTTTTTCGAAGGATGAAAAATCCTTGTTCATGCAGGCCACAACCATGGACACAAAGGACGACATTCAAAGAAACCCATTTCGGTCTTAAAAGCAGCAGGGAATTGTAATCCTTCAATGGTGGAGATTCCAGGAACAGTCCAGATCAGTGGCCCATGGGAATTTGGAAGTCCAAAGTTGTGAAAAGTATAGTGCCAAAGAAAACGTTCTAAAGTCCCCAAAGCCTCGAAGTAAGCATGAGTCGTTGATCTTGAAGGGATCACGTGGTGTTCGATCCAAGTGTTCGGGGAAATAAGCTTCAGGAGTTTTGAAGTGGGAAGTGTGTAAATCTTCCAAAGGGTTGAAGCCCGAAGTCTCGAAGTGAATCTAGACCATCTGTCAGCAAGGACACATGGCAATCAATCTCTCACTTCGAGTTTTTTCCTCCAAGAAACTCTTCATGTTTCACATTCAAAAGCGCCAAAGTCCCGAAGTATATCTCGGCCATCCGAATCCAGACTGCCACACGTTATCAGATCTGTCACTTCGAGAGTTTTACTTCAGGAGTTTCAAAATGCGAAACGAGCCAATTTCCCGTAGTGTAAAGACTCGAAAAGTGTCTCAGCCGTTGATATCAGGGAGCCACACATCATCAGATCCCTAGCTCCGGAGAATTTGCTTGGAGAAAATAAATTTTGACTATTGAAAGTCCCAAAGCCCAAATCGTGAAGCTGATATCGGTCGTCGATTTGAAAAGGGAAGATCCTATCCATCAATATAAAAGGTGACAAAGATGAGTCGTTGATCAGGAAGCCTCATCTCAGATCAAAATATCAATGGTCGTGCTCCATTACGGGGTCGGAAGGTGCACATGTTTTAAAATTTCAAGGGCGGGCCACAATCAGAACGATGGTTTTTAGAAAGGGATGCATGGAGGTTCATGGTGAATTATGGGGAGAAAAGCGGTTTTCTTTCAAACCACCCTTAGTCGTGACCACAATCGCACAATTTCATAGGGTCACGGCCCTAGGTCACATTGAATAAAGAGCAGGGGAACATGAGCTAGCCCCCGAGCCTTGGAGAGCCAAATGTGTGGCAGTCGTTAGCAGAGACAGGTGGTACCCTTATGGTCTTGGCACATGGCCCGTCCCTGAGCATTAAATCTCGTTCAATCTATGAGGAAAGGCGGTTAATGAAAGTAGAGATGATGGTTGAAAACTCGGCTCACTGCATAAATGGAAGGCATGGAAGGCCCGGTCGTGGGTACTTAACCATCAACCCATGGTACCCTTGTGGGTAGATTTTCCTACAAAACCCATGCCTATCTGAGCTCATGTCTGATAGAGGGGTGCACGTTCAATTTGATAGAATAACTCACCGACGCAAAGCTTTGATTGTAGTGACCAAGTCACACTCTTGGTAGTGGCGTATTGTTTAGAGTATAAATAGATAGTTTTAATATTTTTTTAAGGTTGTCAACTGGTTGAGCAGAGCTCCCTATTTTGTAATGTTTTGATACCAGAACTGTTCTTTGGTTATGTATCAAATTTGAGACTTTCACATTAATAGAAGTCAACCTCTTTTCATCTCTGTAAAAAACTGTGCTAAAACACTCTGGCATGGAGGATCCAGTCGAGGGTTGTGGTTTTATTGTAATGTAGGTTTGATTGCAGTATTTTTGTGACCGGTTTTAGTCAACTTCTTTGTTATCATTTTCCCTCTTATGATGAAAGGCTCGGGCATGGAGGATCTAGTCGAGTTGTTGTAGTTGCATGATAATGTAGGTTTGATTATTATGTTGTTCTGACCGTGTTGTTTGGACATATTTCAGTGTATGAAGCTTGAGTTCAAGAGTAGTCTTGAGCCTGATTTTTTCTTCACCAAGCTGCTTGAAAGCCGATGCCCATAGCATTTGTGTTTACCTCTCTCACTAAGTCTTCCATCTGCTCACCTTTAAACTAAAATCATTGACCAAAGTTAATGAGGCCCTCACTTCCATGTGCATTACTTGTCCAGTTCTGTGTTGAAATCATTCTTGTATTAATTTTTCCCCATTTGACCTCCACTCACATAAATAAAAAATCCACCAAACATTCTGATGGGTACTAGGCTTATCCTCCCACAATCTGAGGGTGAATTTCAGTGCTAACAGAGCTATCTCGAACTTGAGAGATTGAAGCTCCACAAGGTTTAGGGTTTCATGATTCAACCACCCTTCCTCCATAACCACTACCAACCTCCTCTGTACGCGCCTAACACACTCTTCTTTGCAGCTATGATTGTCTCAGTAGAATAAGCACAGAAGGGGGGGTGAAAGCCCCCTCATACCATAATGTCACAGAAAAAAACCCAGAGAAATCTCCCACGCGTCGACCATCCTTTGAACTACCTCCACACCTGTGCGAACAATACCTAAACCTGATGGAAGAACAGGTACAAACATGGATGTAGAATATTCGCATCCAAAAGAAACTCGGGTCTGGATACCCGGGAAATGCATCCCGCAAGCCCCGATTGTGCCCAGATATGTCATAAAGAGTACTAGAATAGGGGAGCACACATAGTTCATGAGGGATCATGCCCTCATAGGAAAATTCCTAGGCCTTAGGCCCTCGAAAAAAAACCTAGATCGTTGGATCAAGGCATGGTGGAACCCTAAGGGGGACTACGAGCTCTAACTAAGCTCCAAGGGGTTCTTCACGATCATATTATACAACTTGGAGGACAAAGACCACATCTTCAAAGGAGGACCTTAATTCTATAACTCTGCTAGCCTCTATCTGCACTTCTGGATCGACCGCTTCTGCCTTGAAAAGGAAATGTTTGCCTATGCTCTGGTATGGATTCGCCTCTATTCCCTACCTGAAGAGTTTTGGTTAGAAGAAATCTTAATCGGAATTGGTAACACACTAGGCAAACACGTCAATTCTTCAGAAGCCACCAAACAGAGAAAATACACCTCTTACGCAAGAATATGCATCTATATGAACATTTCCAAGGCTCTTCCAAGCACGGTAACCCTAGAATACTAGGATGAGGAATGGGCCAAAACCATAGACTACGAACACATACCCTTCATATGTTGAAAGTGACATGAACACAGACACCTCTTCAGACGTTGCCCTCTTAATGCCCCCCCCAAGACAGTAGCTGAAGAAAGACCAAAGGAAGGGTTTACCTAGGTTAAAAAATGTAGAAGGCAATCATAGAAGAAACCCACCACCAACAATGGAAGGAAAAACCCTAATACCAACTCCTTTGAAGCCCTAAACAACCTCCCAGAGGCAGAGGAGGTGGAGAACCCCCACAAGACGGTGGGGAAAGATCACAACAACAATAAGGAAGATCAATGACCGTAGGGGCACCTGATCCTAGGTATCCAAGCCGACCCACAGGTCTACCCAGACATGGGAAAATAATCGGAAAAGGAAGAAGACACGATCATGGAAATGGATGAGCAAGACCTAGCTGAAATAGACCTAGACAGGCTATAAGAAGCACTCAACATGAAGGATCTACAAACCTTACCAAAAGACCAGCTCAGAAAGGTCCACAAGGTATTTATGGACTCATCAACAAGAGCTAACTCAATTCTAGGTGTCATTGTAGACCTAAACCTAGACCCAAGAAGATATCCAAAGGGAAACAAGAGACATGGAAGAAAATCGATGCATAAACTAATAAAGGAGGCCAAAAACTATATGATCAACTCGGGACAAATACAAAGGCTCTCAGAGAGCTCCTTTTCCTACCCACCAAATTGTTAACTATGAATATCCCCACTTGGAACATCATATGCCTCAATGGAATATACAAGCAAAGGATTCTCTGAAACTACATCAAAATGGAAGACCCTGATATTCTCCAGCTACAAGAAACTAAATGCGCGGGGCAAACCGCAGAAGAAATTTTTAAAATATGTTGGTGCACTTGTGACTCGTACCACACAAACTTGAAATGCGTTGTAGGGGGCCTATCCATCCTTTGGAACCCTGCCACAGTCATTCTAGACCAAGGTCTCTCTACACCAGGAACTCTTACAACTCACTACCGAGCCATCGGCTCAGAAAAGGATGGATTGATCACTAATGCCTATGGACTGCAGTACAACCAAGACAAAGACATTTTTCTTCAGAATATGGATTACCTAGGCTCTATAGCTGATCACAAAATATGGATCATTGGAGGAGACTTAAATATTATTCTCATGCTGGAGGAAAAAAGGGGAGGGAAAAAACGCTTGGAATAGGACAGTTTAAAATTCTAGGAACTCATAGATCACTACAAACTGATTGACATTGAAAATCACAATGGAACCTTTACCTAGACCAACAAGCAATTAGGGCATTAAAAATATCCTACATGCTAGATTGATTCCCTATCTCGAAATCCCTCCTCTTGGAAGGCCCTCTAGCATATTACAACATCGTCCCTAAAGGAGGCTCAGACCATTGGCTGGTTCAGCTCTGGGTAGACACAATCGCCACCCCCAAGTTCAAACCCTTCAGATTTGAGAAATTCTTTCTCTCCCACCCAGACTTCCACGAGATGCCTCGCCACTGGTGGAGCACTACAAAAATCCAGAACGACACCAAAATGTATTGTTTCCAGCAAAAGCTAAAACTCTTCATACACCAGGTGAGAAAATGGAACAAAGAAGTGTTCAGTACAATCTTCAAGGAAAGAAAATTGTTGGAATGAAAACTAGAATCCCTTCAGGTGCAAATCATCCAAAACAGGCACACTGCAACTCAACAACAAGAGGAGAAACACATCAAAAGGAAATTGGAAGAGAGATACAAACATGAAGAAATTCTATGGAGACAAAAATATTGCATTCAGTGGCTCAAAGAGGGAGAGAAAAACACAAAATTCTTCCACCGCTCCATGATCCACAGATGATTCATCAATCACATCATGAATATGGAATATTTGTAGGGCACCACCCTTCTCTCCCATCAGGAAATAACACCTAAGCTAACCGACTTCTACAAGGATCTCCTCTTAGAACCCCTTGTGGACTGCACCTCTGCAATTGAAAGAGTGACTCAAAAAATCCCGACTCTAATCACCCAGGAACATAATCAATCCCTCATGACACCCATATCTCAGGCAAAAGTTGATCAGGCCATTCAGGACTTACCCATAGTCAAAGCTCCAGGCCCAGATGGCTTCACAATGGACTTTTTCCACTCATGTTGGGCAATGTTAAGGGAAGAAGTGTGGCAAATGGCATAAGAATCTTGTAGCTCAGGCAAAGTTCTCCCAACACTTAATTCCACCTTCCTCACCCTAATACAGAAAGAAGATAGTTTTACAAATCGGAATAACTTTAGACACATAGCGCTCTGCAATGTGATCTATAAAATTATTTCCAAATTCATAGATTTAAGACTCAAACCAATCATCCCCTTCATCATATCAAAGGAGAAATCCGGGTACATCGAAGGAAGTAAAATCATGGATAGTGTCATTCTCATTCATGAAGTCATCCATTCGCTCCAAAGTACACGCACTCTAGGTATGCTACTAAAGATTGATCTTTCAAAATCATTTGACAAATTAAGCTGCCAATACCTGAGAGTTGTCTTAACAACCTTCGGTTTCAGTACAAACTGGATAACCTGGATCATGAACCTCATTTCCTCAACCTTCTTCTCAATCCTGGTCAATGGAACCCCCTCACATCCCTTCTCACCCTCAAGAGGAATAAGGCAATGTGACCCTCTCTCCCCTTTCCCCTTTTTCATAATGGATGAAGGCCTTGGACTTTATATAAAAGTATCTATTCAAAATGGATCCCTGCAAGGCCTCTCTCTCCATGGGTTCCAACCTGCAGCCTCCCATAATCAATTTTTTGATGACACACTTCTTCTGAATATCCCCATAGTGCAAGAAGAAAACAAAATAGTTTCCATCCTTAATGAATTGAGAGAAGCCTCAGGAACCACCTTCAACCTGGCCAAATCACAAATGTTATTCTTTAACACGCCTGCTACTATCCAACAACACATCTCCCAGAGTTTGACTATTCCTATCTACACCCTGCCCTCTCAGTACCCAGGCCTCCCTCTCTCTCCTGGGACTCTCTCCTTCTCTCCATTTCCTAGGACTCTCTCTTAGGACTCTCTCCTCCTCTCCATTTCCAACCATCTCAACACTTGGACCTTCCGCTCCCTCAAAATCCCTACTAGAATCGCCCTCCTTAAATCTGTCCTACAAGCCATCCTGACCTACCTCTTCTCAGCCCTAGCCACCCCTCAATCCGTCATAAATAAAATTAGGAATATGCATAGGAACTTCCTCTGACATGGCCACAACCCAGACAAAAAATGGGCCCTTTTCAATTGGGACAAATTTTGTAAGCCAAAATCCCTAGGCGACCTGGGCCTCTGGGACCCTGGCAAACTCAATAATACCATGGGAGCTAAAATGTGGTGGAGATAGTTCAAAAATCCAACAGAAATTGGGCTAAGCTCTGGAAACACAAATACGCCCCAAACACTCAACAAGTTTATTTGATTAGGCTGCATGACAAAATTCAAGGATCCAACATCTGGAATGCAGCTTGGAAAAAACGACCACTAATACATGAACACGCCTTTTGGGAAATCCATAATGGCCAAAGTTCCCTATTCTGGACAGACTCCTAGTAGAAACTGCCACCCCTCTAATCAAAATAAAATCTGAATTCCTATGAAAATCACATACAAGATCTTGCCACCTTCAAATTAGATGACATGTGGACAAATACCCCAACCAACTCTCCCTGGCGAAACTGGAAATCTTTCCATCAGGAACAACAAGCAATAGAGGATTGTGACCTGCAACACTGGAGGCAAGTAATCATCCCAAGAAGAATCCAGATAAGCACAGATCCAAATATTCTCCGATGGGGGCATTCACCCCATGGAAACTTCACTCTCAAGGAAGGATACATTCTACAGGAAAAAATTCAAACTCTGCAAAAACACCACATATGACAACATTTCGAAAATCAAAATTCTGGCCCAAAATATCCACGTTCCTATGGCTCCTTCTTCAAAGCAAAATCCTGACCTGGGATAATCTTCAAAGAAGGGGTTTTATTGGTGCCTTGATCTTCCATCTCTGTTATCATCAAGCAAAGACCATGGAGCACCTCCTAAACAACTGCGTTCTCGGTGAGGAAATTTGGAATCAAGCCACCCAACTCATGAGAAGAACCAATGGGGTCAAAGATAACATCATGAGCACTATCAGGAGATGGGGCTTACAAAATCCCAATCCCAAACAAAACCTAGCAACTCCTACCAGGCTTAATAGTTTGGAAACTTTGGAAATAGAGAAACAAAATAATTTTTCACTCCCAGTCCTCCCAAGCCGCCTGCCTCTAGTCCACCATCCTTTTGCACCTCCAGGAAACTCTTCAGATCCAACTATGGACCCAAGAAGACTTCCCCTCTAAATTGGGATAGATCTCGATTCTCAAATATTGGGGCTTCTCGCTCTCACACTCCATTCTGTCTCAACAACCCCCCCCTCATAGCCAAAACCTTCAGTCCCTCTGTTTGGTCTCCCCCATCATCCAGATTTTATAAAATCAACTTTGATGGCACTTCAAAAGGCAATCCGGGCCTCTCAGGCATAGTAGTAGTTATAAAAAACAACAAAGGCCAAATCCACGATATTACTGCAGAAAATATGGGATTTGACACCAACAACTCAGCGAAAATCTGGGGTCTAATAAAATGAGTACAATTGGCTATGGAACAAAACCTCACCTGCCTGATCATAGAAGGAGACTCCAAAGTCATAATTGAGTTGGATTCAAAAATTCTAAACGGGAGAGGTCCGAAAAAAATCACTCCTAGTTGGCGCTTGTTGGGTCCCCTCCAAGGATTTCAGTCAGTCCTTAGACCCTCTCTCACTCTCACCACCTATCACATAAGGAACGATGAAAATAAGGTAGCATATAGACTAGCCAATGCAGGAGTCGATCTCACACAACAAATCACTCTCACAAACTCCAGGCAATCCCGAAGCTTGACTCTATGGACTCACTGCATGGAGCTAGCCCAAAAGGATTTCCCTCACCTGGATGGGGTTCCACCTGGAGAAAGGCGAGGGGCATATGGAACCGAGCAATCGGGGGAGTTATTAACCCCGACCACCAGCCCCTGCACATTAAATCCTCCATGGATCACACCATGAGAGAAGTTATGTTAGTGCGCTTGGATGGGAATTTGTGCAAGCGAACTAGCCAGGCAGAGCGTACCAGGAGGACTCAAAGGTATTTTCCGAATTCAATGGTGAATGCATAGGTCCTTTCAAGATTTCATGGGGTAAAGAGAGACATTCAGGCTCATTTCTCTCCATTCTCTCCCTGGTGCACTCTCTTTGCAATGCTCCTTGATCCTCACAATAATTTTCGCATCATTGTTCTCTATGACCTCTCCCCATGAACCAAAGGCGTTCTCTACACCTCCCTCTGCTCCACTCTCCACTTTGGCTCCTTTGTTTCCCTCCATTTCACCCTACATCTTCCCCCAACCTTCACTCACTCCTTCCTCCACCTCCCTATCCCCCCACCATGCCCCAGGAGCGTGAAAATCCCAAGAGGGGTGCTCACAAAAACAACACCCTCTCTCGGAATAATAAGCTCACCCCCTCTCAAAGAGTGCTCATTGCCCACTTCGCCAGTCCTCGTCACTCCTCCCAGAGCACTCAGTCAGCTCCCCTCCAGTTTCATGGAGTCAGCAGGGTCAATTGGAGATGACCTCCTCCATTCCTCATTATCCCCCATCTCCGCCTCCAACTTTGCTTCACAGCCTGAGAAAAGTAAAAGAAGAGGTGCCACCCTTGGGCGAGCGTCTCAATCTGTATACCAACCTCTTGCCCCCCCCCATCGTCAAGCCTGGTGACCCCTACTACGACGACCTAAGCTGTAAGGTGGAGGAGGAGATTCCTCCAAGATGGAAGCTAAAAAACAATGCAGGAACAGACAAGAATATCACTACAAGGGACGACAAGGAGAGTGGAAAGGAGGAGGAGGATCCGCCTCAACATTTATTCAACTGTCTCATAGAGGAGTACCTTCATCTCCTCTTCAAGATTAGGAAAAAGCAGGATGACCAGGTGCATTCATAAAGCTTCTTCAACCAAAGGATGGACATTCTATTTGAGGCCCTCATGGATGCTTCTGCATGCACCAGATGCTCGACTTGTATTCAGTGATTCACCCCAGCCTATACTATTCATGGACAACCAGTCCCAGCTATGGATTGAAGCCCCCAAGTTTCAGTTTTATGTTTATTTCATATGCAGAGTCGGTGGTCTATTTTACCACAACAACAAGATAGATGATTTAGCAGTTTTTACTTATTATGTATGTATAGTTTTAGTCATGGCGGCTCTATATATGGCCATCCTTAGTGGGAGAATGCAGAACTTGGTTCCAATTATTTTTTGTAATTTTTTGTGCAAACACTACAGTTCCAACAAGGTTAGAGCTCAGAAGAATATGTTAGTGTTTGAACAGTATGTAGCCACCTGTTTTGGTTTCCCTCCTGTGGTAGAACATGTGGCTACCATGTGTCATTGTATAGCATACAACTGTTATTAATATAAGGTTTTGTACTTTTATTATAAAAAAAAAATTATAAAATGAAAGAACTAAAAAAACATAAATACTTACAAATTCTACAATTAATTTTGGATATGCCAACATATACTCACAACCCTTACTTATTTAAAATAGATATTTATATATTTATTAAAGAATTATATATATATATATATATATATATATTAGTTTTCTTTTCCTCTATTATATATTATATAATGAGTTTTTTTTTTTTTTTTTTTTTTTTTTTTNTTTCCTGAAATTTTAAATGAGATTAATTATATTATATTCTTTGACTTTTTTTAAAGGAAAATGATTCTTTTTCTTAATTTTAATTATTTATTTGAATTAAGGATTTTTTTTTTTTTTAATTATTAACTTGATCTAAGGAAATCAAGTAGTTTTCTTAAATGTCCTTTTAAAGATATCATGGAGAAAAAAACTATACAACATAAATAAAAATGATATGGAATATTATAAGCTTAATACACCCACTACATTTCTATCGTAATATTAAGTTCATGTTGTAGAAATTGAATAATTTTGAAATAATTATGTAAATTTGTATTAAATGAATTATCATTTAAATAATAAAATACAATTTAGATTTATGATAATTATTATTAATTATCATTAATTTTGGTTTATCTAATTATTAAATAAATTAAATTGTAAATTAATTTATCAACTATTTTATTATTAAATAAAAATAATTTTTGCAATGAAAAAAATATTTATATTTCAAAAAGAATATACATAAAATATAATCAGTAGAGACTCATCAAAACCACCCTATAGGCCTGTGTAAACCGAAGTTTTCCCACCTTTCAAAAAGAGTGTCTAAGATAATGGGAGATCTCCACAATAACCCTATGAGTATAGTTTCAAAATACAAAAATTCTTATACAAACATCTATATAATGTCAAATACATGAACAAAACCATTCTAGAGCGCCCATTTAAGTCGAAAGCTCAACACTTAGAGTGCTAACCAAAATCATAAAATACTATTTGATGAAAAGAACTGAAGAAGATGATTTTAGAAGTGAAACTCCATGCTTTCCAACTCATGATCATCCATGAATTCCTACACTGAAAAATAATTGATGCAACATTCCAGAGCTTCCTTAGAAGCTGTTCCTCTTTTTAGTTGAGCTCACAGTAAATGTGAGTGAAGGACTTCCACTCGAGATCTTGTATGAACCTACGGATTTGGGACAACAAATGTTGTAAGAATAATATATCCACCTTCGACTTATCATTCACCCAATTGATTGCCACTTGAGAGTCACCTAACACCTGGAGATGTTTGATGCCTCTAAAGTTGGTAAAGAACAACAAGGCGTAAAGAGAAAATAAGTCTTCTTTTAAATTGGAACACAAACTAGGGGCATGGAGCATATAGCAATAATGATAGGGGGTCTCATACAAGATAACTACAACTCCACATTTTGGGGGGTGACCTTGACTGACACCATCAAAAAAACCCCAAGGGGTCTTGGTATCTAGAGGCAACATGACATGCACTCTATATTTATTCCAACTGGGGTTACACTTGAATTCCAAGGTGTTTTTGTTAATGAGACCAACCACAACATCCTCGGGGATATGTTTATCCTCGAAAATGCTCATGTTGCAAGCCCACCAGTTGTGGTACACAAAGAGACCAGGAAGGGAGTCAAATCAATCCACCACTGGGTCCTTCAACTAGTCAAGAACACATAAATATAGACTACTATGATTCCATTAAGATTTCACCTTGAAACTGTTGGCTAGAATTTTCCATACATGGGTTGTAAATTGACAGGATACGAAGAGGTGAAAGGAATTTTTTTAGTCGTGATTACATAATGCACATCTACCAGGGCCTAACCAACCTTGCTTCAACAAATTGTCCCAAGTGAAAAGATTATTTTTATGGGCCAACCATAAGACAAGTTTAGTTTTTAGAGGGTCATGGAGCTTCTAGACATGCTCCCACCACCATGGGGAAGAATCCGTAGACACATATTCTAGATGAGATTTTTATCCTAGTTTTGGAGTAAAATCCCCAGTAAGGGGATTCTTTGACCAAGCCAAGATGTCGTGATACTCTTCTTCAATCCTGATATGGTTAGAGAAAAATTTCCCAATAAAACAACACCATTCCTCAGCATGATCACATGTTAATCCCAGGTTGTTTTCAAAATTCCATCTAGTTTTGCTAGGATGGATAAGGCTCGGTCCTTTAGTGTTTCAAAGAGAGAAAATGTATTTTATGGCAAGGATTGTCCTCAATTCCTCCAAAATAATATAGTCCCAATCAACTCCAACGTGTGGATCTTCCCTATATGGATTTTCCTTCTATTGTCAATTCTCCAAACAGTCCATTTGCCCATCATAGGGAAGGATTCCACCAAATCTCTCCAAATGTTGGAGGTATTCTAAGTTGATTTCCCGGGAGAGCGGAACTAGTCCTCCATAGAGGAGGGGCCAATATATTTTGACTTGATTACCCTGCTCCATAGCAAGGTGTTGTGTAATAGCCTTGAGAGGCTTTTGCCTACTAAAGCCTAGATAAATATGTAATTATTTTTAATTTTCCAACCTCCCATCTTCTTAGGCTTGACAATTGTTGACCATTTAACAAGAGGGACCTCGTCTTGAGTTCGAATTCCTGACCTTAAAAACTAGAAGCACTTCTTAAATTTTTTTGTCAAAATTCCTTTAGAGACTTTTCCAATGGAAGTACAATAAATCGAGATGGTTTGTAACACTGATTTGAGAAGGGTCAACCTTCCTGGTATTGACAACCACTTTTTAACCCATAAAGAGATTTGATCTTCAATATTTTTGTAGAGCCATAGACAATCTTCAAACCCATAGGCATTAGGATTTAGATAAAATCCTAAATATTTAGAGCCTTCTCTCATATGTTTTTTGGGGAAGGGTAAATCACTATCTAGGAGAGATGTCAAACATTCCTTAGGAAAGGAGTAGTGAACATAGGACTTAGTCCAATTGATATCCATACCTATAACTAGAAAAAATAGGTTCAATATGTGCATAGGGCCTTGGAACTCTTCCCTTGACCCTGCACCAAACAATAGGACATCAACAACGAAGAGGAGATAATAAAGAACTTTAGATGGAGAAATTTTAAGGACCTTAAGTTCACCATGACTCCTTGCTTGAGACCTATTTTTTCTCAAAATTTTTACGATCAAAAGGAAGCAAAACAGGGAAATAGGGAATCCCTTCCTGAGCCCCCTCAAGGCCTAAAATATTTTCAAAGTGGAACTATCAATAAATACTGCAAAATAAGTAGATTGGATGCATCCCAATATCTAGTTGATAGAGGACAAGTTCATGCCTAGCTGGATTAAAACCAGTCTTAAAAAATACCAACTAACTTTGTCACAGGCTTCAGAGATGTCTAGTTTGAGAAAGACTTAAGGAGTCTTAAAGGAGTGGATAGAGTGGAGGGATATCGCGTTGTGGATTTGTATTTTGTAGAGGAATATAAACTGTTCCTCAGATAATATTTCACTTAGAATTGGTTTAAGGTGATTCGCCAGAATTTTAGATATAAACTTATAAACCACATTACAACAAGAGACAGGGAAGAAATATTCAAAGGAAACAACTTCTTTCTTCTTGGGGATGATCACTAAGAATGTGGAGTTCAACACCCCCAAAAATTCACCACTCTTCTTATATTATTTAACTACCTTTAGAAGGTCCTCGTTAACCAGGTCGAAGAAACCAATATAAAATTCAATAGAGAAACCATCTGGGCTAGGGATTTTACCATGTTTTAAGGAGAAAAGAGTCGCTTTGAGCTCAACTTATGATATTTCTGCTTCCAAATAATCATTCATGTCCTCAGTTATATCCCTAAGAAATATCCTAAGCACCTCCATCATTTCCTAGATACGACATCCATGCAATTCTTTAAATAAAGCACTGAAATGTGACCTCGTGGGTTGTGCCTTTTCTTCAAATGACTGAGCTAAACCCCCGTCATTAAAAGATATCTCTCATATTGAGTTTTGATTTTTATGAAAGTTCACATAATTATGAAAAAAATTAGTTTTATGTTCCCCTTCTGCGATCTAAATCGCCCAACTTTTAAACCTCTGCGAGGTTTCCTCTTTGGAAAGAAGATCCAAACGAAGGGTTAACAAAGACTTCAAAGAAGAGGATTACTCATGTGAGAATATTCCAGAGAGGTTGGAAGAGTAAAGGGATCCTATCCTTGACTCCACCTCCTTAAGCACAACTTGGGGCATTTATTAGATTCCAAATCCCATTCTTTTGTCACCTTAAGGATATTTACATAGAGTTGTTGATTGCACGAAAATTCGTCTTCGTCATGAATATGGGTCTAGGTAAAATAGATAAGCTTCTTATAGTCTTTCACTTGTAACTAGATATGCTTGAATTTATGAGGATCCATCGGTGTATGATTAAAGAGTTCCAACTTCATGAGGATAGGGAGATGATCATAGTTGTTGTTGGTTCCAATCTAAGATTTGTTACACCATGGCCCACCTAGTAGGGATTCAAAGATCAAGGATTTGTCTAGTCATTTAGGGGCTCCCTCCAATCCTTTTGTTCCAATCCTCCACCTTGGAAAAATATTAGGGGGATTGAGATCGATAAGGTGATTAGTTTCCAAAAGGTGAGAGAAGAACCCTTCCAAGGGATCCTTGCATAGATGAGAACGCCATAATTCCTTGAGAGTTAGAATGAAGTTTAGATCACCCCCTACTATAATGTTATCACCAAAAAGGATTCTAGAGAAAGATATCTCTTCCTAGAATAGATTATTATCAACATAAGGCCCATAGAGATTGATAAACTGGAAAGAAGAACCTAGGTCGTAGGCTTCCAGTTCACCAAAATACCTGAATTTAACAATGAAGAAGTAAGGAACTTAAATTTAGAATTCCAACAAGTTACAAGGCCCCCCAAAGAGACCTGTATTGTTTGGAGAGTGAAAGGAGTGATTCTTTAACAAAGGGGAGAGAGCGCCAATAGCCTTGGTTCCTTTACACATGATTTCTTGTATCAAAACTACATTAGGATCACATGTCTTGACTAGTGTTTTGAGGGCTAGAAATTTGGAGGTGTAACAAACCTTCATTACGCCTAAGAAAAAGCGAAGCACAAAAGGTAATTTTTTTTTGGATTAAGAAATTAACATCATCACATGTTCACAACAACGCCTAATCAACAACATCATAAGTAAAATCAATACCAACTACTCATCAAGTAAATCACTAACAACACATTCAACGCATCAACGAAGGATAGTGACACATAAACATAAATATCGTAGCAGATTAGCACATCATAATCATATTGAAACAATTTACAACAACATTCAATCATGAAATGAATATAAAATGACTACCCGTCCAACCTACCCTACATGGTTAAGACCTCCAGGACACATAAGCAACGCTCAAGCACAAGCTCCAATTGATTTTAACCATTTAAGGTCTCAGGGTGGCGAATGTTATGAGAAACAAGGAGGTGTCTCCATCCCACTAACAAAGAAGTCCAACATCAAATAGATCAATCCATCAATCCTATTCATCAATTAAACATGGTGAAAGGGTAATCATTATCGTTATCAATCATACATCAACATTTAATTATTCTCTACATGTGAGAGTAAACAATTCTATAACAATCACCTGTCAACTTAAGTAATGGTGCAAGGGAAAACTAGTTTCTAAATCAGTTAAACATCTACATAATTTCATGACACAAGATTGATCAACGTTAAATTCAAGGTGCAAGAGAAATATTACAAAGCCATCACATGCCCACTTAATTTAAGGCACACAAATAAATTTATTACTAAACTAATCATGCAACAACATTATTCAGTTATATTCATGGCGCACATATTCAGTTATATTTATGGCACAAAATCCCAATCACAATGGGAAATCATCTGTCACATCGATTAAGGTGCAAGATAAATCATCCATTTATTCAATGCATGAGGAAATCTAATCACATGAACTCAATCATTCATCACATCAAATTTCATTTGTGCAATAAGTCTAATGTCTAAAACAATCATTCATTACATTATAATTTATTGCGCGCAAGAAGTCTAATGTCTACAAAAAATCATTTACTACATTAATTTTTCAATTGCGCAAGCAGTCTAACCATTTAACTAGTCATACATCAATGTTAATTTCATGATGCAAGTAAACTAATGACTTTAAATAATTCATCCATCCACATTATTCTCAAGGCGTAAAGAGACAATGATTTACATAACCAATAGTACATCGTATTTAAAATTAATGGCACTTTGAAGTATCCACAAAAGTTCGACTATATTAACACGATCAATTAGTTGACACAATGACCTCCTAGGAAACATTCTAACTATATTCCATCTAAAATTACATAAATCAATAATAGACGCAATCACCATCAACCTTATTCATTGCGCAAGTACTTAAGTATATAGCATTTTCACAATTTGGATTTTATGATCCTTCCATGACAATACCACATAATGCTTAGTAAAAAGAGAAATACAAGATAATACATAAACATCAATTTAGAACATAAATTGGAGTTGGTAAATATTAAATTTTTACCTCCCCTATTTTAATGATAATCTACCTTATGAAGAGATATTACCTTGCTTCCTAGATACTCCAAGTGTTAAGGAAGTAAGTGAAATGGAGAAGCTTGGTGTAAATGGAAGTAAGCAAATTTATTGTATTTGATAGTTAGGCTTGTACAACCATTAAATGTCGATGCCAAGTTAATTTTCTAATTCTCTATTTAGCCGTATAAATTCTCAAGCCATAAAAATTCTCTCTTATCCATATTAATTTTCAATAGCCAAACTAGTTTTCAATTGTCAGGTTAATTTTCAAGGTGGAAGGCATACTAACTGTAGTGTCTTACCTAACCATGCTGCAGTAAAATAATCGAGACACAAATAATTTTAACAACTAAAGTTAAAATAAAAATAAAACTCATTTCCAAAAACAATTAAATCGGAAAGTCATTTACATACTACAACCATATGTATAAAATTAAAGAAAAGGCTCTCTTGTTATTTTAGGGTAGGTCGACGTTACAACAATCCCGCTCAAACCGCAAGGAAACAATGAGTCCTCGGTGGGAGTTGGGCACTGTCAAGAATCCCAAAAACGCCACCCATAACTCCAATGCATTGATTGTGCCAGGATAAGCGCAGCCTGGGTACGTCCACCAAATGTGGCCCCGTCTCCCTATCAACTAACTGGATGATTTATTTCATTCTGAGGTTACCACAAAGGGAGGGAAATGTTGCATGCTCCTCTAGATGGCTGAGAAATCAGGGGGTTCTTAAGTGACCACTATAAACACAATATTGCAATCGTACGCCTTCCAAGGAGAGAGTGTTAGGGAGTAAGGAACCTCGCAGGGATGAGGGAATCATAGAGCCACGAGGTACGGTCACAGGGACAACTATGGGATTATCTCCTAGAAAATGCCGAGGGAAATAAGTCCATCAACGTAGAGAAGGGAACAACTTCTTGAGGATAAATCACTGAGCATGTCAAGGGAACTGAGCTCGGGCTCATTCCCAACCACAGAGTAAAGGAAGAGGTGAAAACACTGAGCAAGGGTAGGGAACAGAGCACAGTCTCTCAAAAATGCAGGAAAAAGATAAAGCAATGCTAATGATAAGGGTAAATACAACACTGAGAAGGTAGGTGTAAAAACACTGATCTTTTGCAGATATCTCTGTGTAAACAATAGGTGAAAATCGTTGGGCGATGGTAGAATAATAAGGGTTTAAATATTTCTATGTGAAACCCAACCGTAAGGGAATCAATGGGATAAGTTCGCTTATTAAATTAAGATGAACTCGTTGAGGGAAGGAATGGTAAAAATGATGAGTAAAGTGGTAAAAATGTTGAGTAAGCGTAAGGTAAAATCATTTTGGATCAAAGAGAAAACAATGTAAAAATCGAAGAAGTATTGAGATCAAATGCTGGGCGATTTTTCTCAAACACAAGTGATATATCCTTCAAGGTTGCAGAGAAAACAATGTAAATATCGAAGAAGTACCCTGATCAATGCTGAGCGATTTGGCATTTAAATTACAGAGGTAATAATTGAACAATAACCAAGAAAAAATGAAGATGAATCCATTTAAATTTAGAGCTTGGGTTAGCGACTTCACAAGAGAGTAAGATTCAGACACTGCCTGGTGTGAATCAAAGGGAAAAAGGTCATGGCCATGGTCAGGGATCAACATTCACTATACAACTTTTCAAGCTCAGAAAAATTTAAAAAAACAAAGAATGCATTCAGAATCACTGCTAGAATTTATAAAACCTCCAAGACTTATCTAATCCATCCTAAATTTTCAACACAATAAGCAATAAAAATAAAACACGAATGAATTAATTAAATCCTAATTCAAATCTCAAATTTTGATAAATAGTGTAACTGTCGTCTGAGATGTGCTTGATGATGTTCTTGGGTAGCTGTCGTTTCCTCCTTGCTCCCTCTTACTAATCGTAGAGACCTCACCGATACCTCCCAACCAACGCTAGGGGTACTCTTCCTCCCTTGTATCTGCTTGAGGCACAAAGGGGCCACACAAAAATACAACTAGAATAATCTAGCTCCTAGCTCGCCTCACAAGGTAGAGCTACCACTCTCTTTCCCAAGATGGGTATCCCAACTCTCACAAGTAAAAATGATCATAATTTCAACAACACAACCTTACTCCTACAAGTAATCCCCCCATTCCTCTTGATGCCAACCCCCCTTCTCCTTGGGCTGCGCAACCTCTTGGTCAAGGATCTTCAATTCTCAGAGCTGAATTAGCTCTGTGAAACCTTAATGGTCTCACTTGTAAATAACCACAGGTCTCTTCAGTCTTTCAATGCAATTTCTATGACACTCGCAATCTTTCCCTTCGCAATACTGGGCGATTAGTGTTCAGACGCTAGCTCCTTCCTGCATATTACCTCGAGTTATGTCCACACACAATTGCGGGCATGGTCGAAAGTGGTTTATGATCAATCCACTTTTCTCCCCGCAATTCACCACCAAACACCACATGTCCAATTTGCAATACCACAGTTTCTATTGCGGCCCACTCTCAAGTTTTAATTCTGAGCATTTTCCATCCCTGCAATCCTTCGTAACCATCGATCTCACTATCTCGACGGTGCTTCTGAACGGATGGATCAGATCTATCCTTTCCAAATTTACGGATCAAATTTAACCCTTCTAAATCAACGAGTGTGATTTGTTTCATGGTTCGGACTTCGGGAGTTTCAACTTTCAACCTTTGATTTCCTATGAAATGCACGAATTATTGCCATGCGTCCTCTTGAATCAGACGACTATAATTTACTTTGGACTATCCAACGGTTGACATTTATTTCGGCCCTCCAGCTCTCTTGGCTTCGATAGTTTCAAGTATCAATCCGAAAATCTCGAAGTGATTTCTCCAGAGTTCATAATATATCACCGCGTATCCTTCTAGATTAGATGGTTCTGATCTCCTTCGGGCCTTTGGCAATCTCTCCTCCTATCTATACACATATTTTAAAGTTCGTGCACTTTCCTAAATCCAACGGTCTGAAATAATTCAGCTCCTCTTGGATAGATCTTCACCCTTCACCTTGCCCAACCTTCACAAATTCTTCTTTTGAAAGATTTCTTCGACACTTAGTCAATTTTGGGTCCTGTGCACTCCTTGCAACTGACCTCTGCGCTTTCTTGCGAGAAAAACCCGAGTTATTTCTCCAAGTCAAAGACTTCGCCTAGGCACTCCTTGCACTTAATATGCACACTTTGCATACAAAATTTCCATGCTATCTCTTCTGATCTTTGAGTTGAACAAGACTCTCTCGCAATCACTCCTTGCATTCAATATGCACTCCTTGTATAACTTGCAGAAGAGAAACAATTGAAACTTATTCAATTCTTCATAAATTCATCCATTCACCATGAACATCATACATCCACAAAATTCATAACAACAGTAAACTTGTAAACAGTATCAACACTTTACAATTGGATCAACTTCCTCTATTCTATTCATTCTAGAAAAAACATTATTACACCTCTATCTCTTACAGTCGTTACAATTAGAAAATTTATCTAAGGACCCAGAGCTTCCTCGCTCTTCTTCCTTCTATCTAAGTTCTATCACCTTCTACTCTAGTAGTTACCTACTCAACTTAATTAAATACAACCTATTGACTAATCAGGGAAAATATCCTACACCTGTAATATTTTACAGTCGTGTAAGGATTTACAATCACTCCTTCATTTCAAACGGTGGCCCGAATTTACATACAACTAATTTAATTAACGAGAAATTCAAAAAATCTCCACACCGCTACCAAGCTGGTTAAGAGTCAGTTTGGTTCTTTCAATGCATGAAGTGTCAAGTTCGCTTCCACCTCTGCTTTTCTTGATTTGATAGCAATTCTTCTACATCATAATTCTCTGGCCTAAATATTCATGGACTCCTGTCCTGGAGCTCTTGCACTATTTTTCCATACTTCAAAATATCAAGTTCAGTTACCCAACTTGAATCTTCCACTGGGTGATCCTTCCACTTCACTAAATATTCAGGGTGCATCTTTCTTCTGGTTTTCCTTCCGACTCTCTGTTCCAAAATTTTCTCCATCTGAGGTTTTTCTACTGTGGGAATTTGTTCTTCCCACTGAATCTCTTCCTGATCATCTAATTCTCATGCATCATCTCTGTTATAAGGATACAGGTATGGAACATTGAATATCGGTGATATCCCAACATCGTCTGGCAACTCGATCTCATAAGAATTTGCTGCAAATTTTCTAAGGATCTTGCATGGTCCTATATTCTTCATCTTCAACTTATTATATGTTCCTCTTGGAAACCGTTCCTTTCTCATATGAGCTAAAACTTCATCTCCCACTTCAAATTGAACTTCCCATTTTCTTTGATCAACTATGTCCTTATACTTCTGATTACTATCCTATATCTATTTCTTAACTTGATCATGAAGTCTTTGCATTTCTGTAGCAAAATATTCTTCTCCAACGCTCCTGAATTCATCGTGATTAAATTCTCTCAATTCTGCAACCCCTCTTGGCTATCTTCCATATACTATCTCAAATGGACTTTTTCCAGTGCTCCTGTTAACTAAATTGTTAAATTCAAATTCTGCATGTGCCAAAATCTGATCCCACTGACGACCTTGTTCAGTGACTAAACTCCTTAAGAAATTTCCCAGACTCTTTTTCACCACTTCAGTCTGTCCGTCTGTCTGAGGGTGATATGCTGAAATAAAAGATGAATTAGTTCCCAGCCTCTTCCATAGAGTCCTCCAAAAGTGTCCTATAAACTTAGTGTCCCTGTCTGAGACTATACTTATGGGAAATTCATGTAATCTCACAACTTATCTGAATTTTTTTTTGGCTATGTGTGTATCATCATTTGTTTTCTGGCATGGTATGAAATGTGCCATCTTAGAGAATCTATCAACCATAATGAATATGGAATCACTCCCCTTCTGGGTTCTAAGTAATCCCAATACAAAATCCATACTAATTGCATCCCAAGGCCTTTTTGGAATAGGCAATGGTTGATACAAACCATTATTTTGTCTCTTCCCTTTTGCATGTTGAAAAATATTACATCGGTCTACAAATTTCTTCACATCTGCCCTCATACCTGGCCAATAATACAAACTACTCAGCTGTGCAAATGTTTTGTCATGACCAACATGTCCGGCTAGACCTCCACTATGTTTTTCTTTCAATAAAATATCTCTCATTGAACATCTTGGTATGCACAATTGGCTTCCTTTGAACAAAAATCCATCCTGGATCAAATATTCTTCCCTTGAGTTGTTATCCCTCAACAAAGGATTTCCATATGCTTCATAAGCCTCCTTAAAATATGGATCTTCCTGATACATTTCCTTAAGGTGCTCAAACCCTAAGATCTTCACTTGGATTTCCTGTATAACCAAACTCCTCCTGCTCAAAGCATCTGCAACTTTATTGGCACTTCACAAAATATATTTAATGACAAAAGTAAAATTCTGCATGAATTCTACCCACTTAGCATGCCTCTAATTCAACTTCTCTTGCCTAGTAATAAATTGCAAAGCTTGATTATCACTATACATGACAAACTCTTTTGGAATTAAATAATGTCTCCATTTCTTCAAAGGTTGAATCACTGCATAAAACTCCTTGTCATACGTAGAATATTTCTCCTTGGTGTCATTCAAATTTTCACTAAAATAAGCAACTGGCCTACTATCTTTACTCAAAACTGCTCCAATGGCTATTCCACTTGCATCACACCTCACCTGAAATGTTTTTCCAAAATCTGGTAAAACCATAATTGGTTGTTCTGTTATCTTCTTTTTCAACACCTTGAATCTTTTCTCATCCTCCTCCATCCAATTAAAAGACTTATGTTTGTTTTTCATAGTGTCCATTATGGGTGCATATATACCACTAAAATTTCTGATAAACTTTCTATAAAAACTTGCTAACCCATGGAAACTTCTCACCTCAAATATGCCCCTTGGTGACAACCATTCTTTGATTTCTCTCACCTTCTCTGGATCCATCTTCAATTCATTTGAAGAAATCACAAAACCCAAATATATGAGTTTTGTCTTCAGAAAATAACTTTTTTTCAAGTTTAGTAACAACTTTTCTTGCTACAATCTCCTCATCACTAATGTCAAGAGATTTAAATGTTCTTCCTATGTTTTGCTGAAAACTAATATATCATCCATATGTACAATGAAAAATTTACCTATGAAGTCTTTCAATACCTCATTCATCAACCTCATAAATGTGCTTGGAGCATTTGTCAATCCAAATGGCATGACTATCCATTCAAAGAAACCTTCATTTGTCTTGAATGTTGTCTTCCATTCGTCTCCCTCTCTCATTCTTATCTGATGAAATCCACTCTTGAAGTCTATTTTTGAAAAATATCTTGCTCGACTCAAACAATCCATCAAATCATCCATCCTGGGTAAAGGAAATCTATACCTGATGATAATATTGTTGATGGCTCTAGAATCTGTACACATTCTCCATCATCCATCCTTCTTCGAACTTAATACAGTTGGCACTGCACATGGGCTTAGACTTTCCCTGACTAAACCTTTATCCAACAACTCTCGAACTTGCTTCTTAACCTCTTCATTCTCTCGAGGTGTTAATATATACATTGCTTTGTTTGGTAAACTGGCTCCTGGAATGAAGTCAATATGGTGGCTGATACTCCTAATGGGTGGTAATGAGTGAGGCAACTCATCCACTACTATGTCAACAAAATTCTCTAACAATTCTTGGATTTCTTCAGGTAAATCATTCATGGAAGTATTGGTAAGGATAACTCTCGGCTTCCTCACTACAACAAATTCCATTTCTTGATCTTTCTTGATTTCCTTCAAGAGTTCCTTCCCACTCATGAGAAGTATTCTTCTGCTGGCTTCTTCCTTTTATTTCTTCTCTTCTATTGGCAGTAACATGTGGGTTCTACCATTTTTTTTAGAGTATAAGTATTTTTCCTCCCATCATGAATGACATTCCTATCAAACTTCCATGGTCTCCCCAACACAATATGACAAACATCCATAGGAATTACATCACACAGAATCTCATCTTTATAACCTCCTATTTTGAATTCAACCTTACATTGTTGACTTACCATTACTTGATGTCCTTTCTACAACCATGATACTTTATACAGGCTTGGGTGTGCAGTTGTTTCCAACTCCAGCTTCTCCACCATTTCTGTAGATACTAAATTATCAGTACTCCCACTGTCTATAATCATCTTGCAAACTTTGTCCTTTGTTTTACAAGCAGTCCTGAACAACCTCGTTCGCTAAACTGAATCCTCTATTTCTTTCTATGGATTTAGAATAACTTTCCTCATCATAAGGTTCTGTCCTCCTTCTACTGCTTCTTCTTCCACATTCTTCTGAGCTTCAGAAATGTGTGCTTCTCCTCCTGCTTCTTTCTTCCTCTCGGGAGATTCCCAAGACATGTGTCCTGTCTTTCCACAGGCATAAAATTTAAATCCACCTCCTCTACCTCTTCCTCCTCCTTGAGGAAAATAATTTCTCCCACCAAATGGTCTTCTTTGGGAACGTCCTCCCCTTTCAAGGTGACCATATGATTTCTCATTCTCATCCTTATTTTTCGGTTTCTTATCATAGACAATCCTCTTACCTCTATTTAAGCCCCTACTTTTGTTTCGATGACTCTGGTTCCTGGCCGACTTTTCTTCTGCCTTCAATGCAATTTGATAGGAATCTTCCAATGTCCTTACAGTAATCATAATAATCTCATCCTGGATTTCATACCTCAAGCCATTTATATACCTGGCAAATTTTTCATCATCCTTCTCCCTTTGTCCAGTCTGAATATTCATCCTATAAAATTCTTCTGTGTACTCTTTCACTGTCAGACTCCTCTATATCAGGTTCTGCAACTTCCTTAATAGATTTATTTGGTATTCCTTAGGTATGAAAGTTTCCTTCAATTTGGCCACCATTCTCTCCCAATTCTTTATCTTCTGTTTTCCTTTGCTCCTCCTCTCTGCCTACAGTTCGTCCCACCATAGTGTTGCATGTCCTTTTAATTTGGTGACAACATGTCTCACCTTCCTTCCTTCATCGACATATTCATAGTCAAAATACTTATCCATGGACCTTATCCAGTCCAATAGCTCTTTGGCATCCAAGTTACCTTCATACATTGGGGCGTTTATGTTTTCTCTAGCTCCCAACTTCATAACAACTTTCAAGAAGCGTTCATCACCCGCATCTTCCCTTGTAGCTTCTTCAACTTCTATTTATTCACTCTCTGCATCACTAATGTTTCTAACAACAAATTTTCTCCTTTGCATTGCTTCCATCGCTTCCAACCTTGCTCGAAGTTCTCTCACTTCTCTTCCTACAACATGATTTACTATAGGTGGATCTATGTGTATCTTTGGCGGCATTATTTCAACTATTCCTAACACACAGAATACAACTTTGAGTTTTTTTCAGGCTTTGATATCACTTGATTCCAACCCCCCTTCTCCTTGGGCTGTGTGACCTCCTGGTCAAGGATATTCAATACTCAGAGCTGAATTAGCTCTCTAAAACCTTAATGGTCTCGCTTGTAAATAACCACAGATCTCTTTAGTCTTTCGATGCAAGTTCTATGAAACTTACAATCTCTCCCTTTGCAATACCGAGCGATTAGTGTTCAGGAGCTAGCTCCTCCTCCCTTAGCTCCTTCCCACATATGACCTCGGGTTATGTCCAAACACAATTGCAGGCACAATCAAAATTGGTTTAGGATCAATCCACTTTTCTCCCCGCAATTCACCACCAAACACCACGCGCCCAATTTGCAATACCATGGTTTATATTGTGGCCCACTCTCAAGTTTTTAAATTCTGAGAAATTTCCATCCCTCCAATCCTTCGTAACCATCAATCTCACAATATCGACGGTGCTTCTGAACATATGGCTCAGAGTTGTCCTTTCCAAATCTATGGATCAGATTTAACCCTTCTAAATCAACGACTCTGATTTATTTCGTGGTTTGAACTTCGGGAGTTTCGACTTTCAACCTTTTCTTTCCTCCAAAATGCACAGATTCTTTCTGTGTGTCCTCCTGAATTGGACAACTATAATTTACTTCAGAATATCCAATGGTAGATGTTTATTTCGGCCCTCCGACTCTCTGAGCATTGGGAGTTTCCAGTCTCAATCTGAAAATCTCTAAGTGATTTCTCTGCAGTTCATAATATATCGCCACGTATCCTTCTGGATTAGACAGTTCAGATCTCCTTCAGGTCTTCGACGATATATCCTCCTATGTATACACATAGTTTAAATTTCGTGCACTTTTCCTAAATTCAACGGTCTAAAATAATTCGGCTCCTCTTGGATAGATCTTCACCCTTCACCTTGCCCGACCTTCGCAAATTCTTCTTCTAAAAGATTTCTTCAAAACTTAGTTGATTTTTGGTCCTATGCACTCCTTGCAACCGACCTCTGCACTTTCGTGCGAGAAAAACCCAAGTTATTTCTCCAAGTCAGAGACTTTACCTATGCACTCCTTGCACTTAATATGCACACATTGCATAAAAACGTTCCATGCTATCTCTTATGAGCTTCGAGTCGAACAAGACTCTCTCGTACACACTCTTTTCATAACTTACATAAGAGAAACAATTGAAACTTATTCAATGCTTCATAAATTCATCCATTCACCATGAACATCATACATCCACAAAATTCATAACAACAGTAAACTTGTAAATAGTATAACCACTGTACAATTGGATCAACTTCCTCTATTCTATTCATTCCAGAAAAAGCATGATTACACCTCTATCTCTCACAGTCATTACAATTAGAAAACTTATCTAAGGACCCAGATCTTCCTCTCTCTTCTTCCTTATATCTAAGTTCTATCACCTTCTACTCTAGTGGTTACCTACTCAACTTAATTAAATGCAACCTCATGACTAATAAGGGAAAATATCCTACACCTGTAATATTGTACAATCATGTAAGGATTTATAATCGCTTCGTCATTTCAAATGGTGGCCTGACTTTACATACAACTAATTTAATTAACAAGAAATTCAAAAAATCTCCACACCAATACCAAGATGGCTAAGAGTCGGTTTGGTTCTTTCAATGCATGAAGTGTCGACTTCACTTCCACCTCCGCTTTTATTGATTTGATAGCAATGATCCTGCATCACCTCCTCTCATCGATTTCTTTTATAGAATTTCTCCTAGTGACCACTTTCCATTTGCACATTTAATTCATTTTTTTTTAAACTAATTAGGAATTACTCCCCCCATACACTTATCACCCATTCCCTTAGTTGCACCAATAAATTCACCATTTAATTTAATTAAATGTTAGTTTCCCTCACCCAACCTAAAAGCGCTCCTAAAATCACTCCTAACTGTCCCTTTATTCCCTCTATTTCCTTTTAATGACTGACGCCTTTCTAAAACTTAGTTGTGTTTAATTTAGGAAAGTTCTTTAGTTAGACTGGACGAGATACCCCCTATGCTTCCACATTCTTTTTACATTTATTTCCTTTCTTATCTTAGTTTCCAATTTGGTATTCTTTTGCACACATTTATATAATTAAATATTTAGATATAAGTTTTTCTTTACTCTTTCAATTCCTAACTTGAGTTTTCTTCATCCCCCACCATTTATTAAATTTATAATTTAGTTTTAGTCTTCTTACCCACTTTAGACTTAGGACCAAATTCTTAAACTAGGCTTAGAATTTTTAAGGAGATTTTACAATTAAAAAAACATTCCAATTTAGTAATTATTTTAAGTCCGACAAAGTCAAAACAAATTATTGTTTTCTAGGCACCTAGTTTCATTAACTCACCCTTATTAAAAATTGCGACGTGCCCTTCAATATTCACTCTATGCTCCAAGGGTGCCACTCACCTTTATTCAAGTTTTATTTATGCGACATGCCCTTCAAGACGCACTACGTGCTCCAAAGGTGTCACTCGCCTTTGACTAGTTTTGGTAGTTGTCCAACCCCTTGAGTCAATTATCCATCAGGAGACCTTGTGAGAGACTAAGGGCCTATAAGGAATAAGGACCCTGCCTTATTGCACACCCCTTAGAATATCCGTGAGCGACTATCTTAGTGTACCGTCACGACATCGTGGATCTCTCGAACTAGGTAATTATTAACCTACAATTCTAGCCACAATGAGAGTGCTAGTAGGCTATGGCAGGGTTGCTACCACACCTCTCCCTCAATATCTGGTTGTTGTGCATGCCCCCTTTACTCCTTAAATGAGTCTGATTAGCAAGCAATTTTAATTCTACATCCATCAACGAAACACTGTCAATGATCCATAAACAACATCATAATATACCCAGTCACGTGTCAGATATGCATAAGATAAAAATACCCAACCAATACAGTCCACTCCATGATTCGATCCAGAGTCTAAGGAGGTCCATTGATGCTAGTGGCATCCTCAATCTATCACGTATCCTGGACACTCATAGGAAACTCGTCAATAGAATATGTCAATACATCGACATCAAATAACATAACATCATAATCATCAACATCATCATAAGAATCCATAAGTGAATAGACAACCATATACTAAAACTGGATCACTTGCACACAAGTTGATCTAGGTGGATATCGGTGGCCACCCACCTTTTCCGACTAGCTCAAAACAGTTTTCTAGCAATTTTGGCAATTTACTATTTTTAGCAGGTTTTAACTTCCGAGCCATTTTGAGGGCCTAAATGAAGGTTTTTCGATATCGAGGTTCTCAATGATATCCAAAGGCATGATTGATCCCCCAAAATGAATCTCCTCAACGATACCTTTCCAACGAGCTATCATACGCCTAAAATGGAGATCGCATGCAAAAGTTACGACCCCAAGAAGTTGATGTACTCACTTACCCAAACGGGGCCCACATGACTTTTGGCGCTTCATCTCCTAGGGTTAGGCTTTTGGATGTCTAGGGTTTTTGGAATTCCTGTTTATTGTAAAAATGCCTTCAGAGCCTCATTGTGATCATCTTCTTTTGAATGCAAGTAGCCGTCACATCTCTTCTCAGAGATAAGCTGCCACCATTCTATCGAGTCTTTCACTCTGTATTTTACAGTCTCTGTACATTTATTTCATTAATAGAAATCATGTATTACTGCATATCTATGTTTATGGTTGCATCTATGATACATTTCTGTTATATTATTGAATGTCTGCGATATATCTATGCATTTCTTTATTATATCTCCGATCTCATTTCGTGCCAAAAATAATCTGGATCAATGGTATCAGAGCACGCTGCTCTTGATCGTTTATTTAGTGCATGTCCCCGACGAAGTCCGAGTATAGAAAGTTGAGTCTTGAGATTGTCTCTCTTGAAGAAAATCGCTCTAGCACACCCAAGAAACCCTCAATGGTGGAAGAAAATAAAAACGACGGAGCAGACGATCCTATCAATCTGTTGCTTGAGCAAGCTCTCACGTGACAGAGGGACGAAATGATGGAGAATTTTTCCCACATCCTTCAATGCCTGCCAATAGCATCAGGCGCATCTTCATCAAGCGGCCACTTTGGAGGCACCTGGACTTTCAAGGTACAAGTTAATTTTGATATTCCTGTATTTGAAGGACAGATAGATGCAGAAGCCCTAGAAAAATGGTTAACTCTGCTAGAAGGTTATTTCTCTGTTCACAATTTTTCCAACAAAGAAAAGATCACCTTCGCACTCCTTAAAGCTCTCCCTCATGTCAAACATTGGTGGGAAAATTACTGGGAGTGAAGTTCCACAGAGGAGTCTGGAATATACGGGGTCGATCCCACTTGGGATTTTTTTGTGGATGCAGTAAAGGAATAGTATTACCCTATTGACAACTATGAGGACCAGTACATGAGATGGACCACACTGCGGCAAGAGAGGGGCCAAGCAGTTCTGGATTTCACCAATACCTTCCATACCTTGCGCACCAAGCTGGGTATTAAAGACTCCGAGTGACATTTGGTTCTGAAATACCGTGGGGCTCTACACAGATACATCCAGACTGAAATGGATTTTCTGGACATCTCATCACTCGGTGCTGCTTATCGATATGCTGTTAAAATTGAGTAGAAATTTAAGCACGAGAACAAACAGGAGTTCGGTTTTGCAAATATTCAACAACCAAAGTATGACAAAGACGACCCTAACAAACACTCTCCCAAAAACCAGTCCAAGACACAGGAACAGAAGGGTCACGGGAAGACAAAGGACACTGGAAAATGGTGTGATTTCCACAAAATCCCCTGGCACAACACCGATGAATGTCGCTCAAAACAGTCATTGGTGGCCGAGATCAAAGACAAGGAGCCAAACCCTGATTCAGAATCTTATTCTGAAAATATTGGTAAATTACAGATCATTGACGCAAACCCCACTACTATGGTTGCGACCGCAGCAATTCGACCAGAAGAACCAACAGATCCTGAAGAGGGGGAGCGCCTTTTTCATTCACAGATGTGGGTGAAGGGGACCCCGCTGCATTTTATTGTTGATAGAGGAAACCAAAAAAACCTCATCTCAGCAGAGGTCATCAAACAATTGGGATTGTCAACAACACCACACCCGCAGCCATACAACATCGGGTGGCTTCGACAAGGATGAGATTTATGTGTCAGCCAACAATGTCGATAGTCATACGGCATCCAACCCTTCAAGGATGAGGTATTATGTGATGTTTCCCCACTGGATGTCTGTGATGTTCTCTTGGGCCAACCATATATGTGGAAGTGCCATGCTGTTTATGAGTCTCAACCCCGCAGTGTCTTTGTTTCTCTGGGGGGTCATATCTACAAAATACCAAAGGTAGTTCCAACTATTGTTCCACCTAAAAAGTGTCGCAAGGTAGTATCTCATACTGCAAAATTTAGCTTCTTCACAATCTGTTCAAAAGGGGAACAAAAGGACATTGCAACCACCACAGCCTCGCCCCCTACACCTTCTATCCAACAGAAGCAGGTCGATAAGGTTGCAGCAAAGTGAAAACATTCCTTCTGCACACCTTCCTCCCATGTAGCTCAACTTGTTGAACAACCTCAGCTTCAACAGGTTCATGACAAACTTTCACAAACTAAGCAGCACAACGTCGCCAACAATACAAGCAGCTCACCAAGATGCAGATCCAGCAAATGCTTTTCCCTTTCCCTCGGGAACTCAACGCAATGGAGACCATTGCTTCCTAAGGAGGGAGGATTGATCCAGGTGGATATTGGTGACCACCCACCTTTTCTGACTGGCTCAAAACAATTTTCTAGCAATTTTGGCAATTTACTATTTTTAGCAGGTTTTAACTTCCGGGGCCATTTTGAGGGCCTAAATGAAGGTTTTTCGAGATCAAGGTTCTCAATGATGGATGAATGCATGATTGAGCCCCCAAAATGAATCTCCTCGACGATACCTTTCCAACAAGCTATCATATGCCTAAAATGGAGATCACATGCAAAAGTTACGACCCCGGGAAGTTGATGTACTCACTTACCCAAACGGGGCCCACATGACTTTTGGCGCTTCATCTCCTAGGGTTAGGATTTTGGATGTCTAGGGTTTTTTTCATTCCTGTTTATTGTAAAAAGGCCTTCAGAGCCTCATTGTAATCATCTTCTTGCGAATGCGAGTAGCCATCACATCTCTTCTCAGAGATAAGATGCCACCATTTTATCGAGTCTTTCACTCTGTATTTTATAGTCTCTGTACATTTATTTCATTAATAGAAATCGTGTATTACTGTATATCTGTGTTTATGGTTGCATCTCTGATACATTTCTGTTATATTATTGAATATGTGTGATATCTCTATGCATTTCTTTATTATATCTCTGATCTCATTTCATGCCAAAAATAATCTGGATCAGTGGTATCAGAGCAGGCTGCTCTTGATCGTTTATTTAGTGCATGTCCCCGACGAGGTCCAAGTATAGCAAGTTGGGTCTCGATATTTTCTCTCTTGAAGAAAATCGCTCTCGCACACCCAAGAAACCCTCAATGGTGGAAGAAAAGAAAAATGACAGAGCAGACGATGCTATCAATCTGTTGCTTGAGCAAGCTCTCACGTGACAGAGGAATGAAATGATGGAGAATTTTTCCCACATTCTTCAACACCTACCGATAGCATCAGGTGCATCTTCATCAAGCGGCCACTTTGGAGGCACCTCACCTTTCAAGGTACAAGTTAATTTTGATATTCTTGTATTTGAAGGATAAATAGATGTAGAAGCCCTAGAAAAATGGTTAACTCTGCTAGAAGGTTATTTCTCTGTTCACAATTTTTTCGACAAAGAAAAGATCACCTTCGCACTCCTTAAATCTCTCCCTCATGTCAAACGTTGGTGGGAAACTTACTGGGAGCAAAGTTCCACAGAGGATTCTGGAATATACGGGGCTGATCCCACTTGGGATTTTTTTGTGGATGTGGTAAAGGAACAATATTACCCTATTGACAACTATGAGGACCAGTACATGAGATGGAGAAAACTGCAGCAAGAGAGGGGCCAAGCAGTTCCAGAGTTCACAAATACCTTCCATACCTTGTGCACCAAGATGGGTATCAAAGACTCCGAGCGACATTTGGTTCTAAAATACCATGGGGCTCTACACAGATACATCCAGATTGAAATGGATTTTTTGGACATCTCATCACTCGGTGTTGCTTATCAATATGATGTTAAAATTGAGCATAAATTTAAGCACCAGAACAAACGGGAGTTCAGGTCTGCAAATCTGCAACAACCAAAGTATGACAAAGATGGCCCTAACAAACAGTCTCCCAAAAACCAGTCCAAGACACAGGAACAAAAGGGTCACGGGAAGACAAAGAAGGACACCGAAAAATGTTGTGATTTCCACAAAATCCCCTAGCACAACACCGATGAATGTTGCTCAAAATGGTCATTGGTGGCCGAGATCAAAGACAAGGAGCCAAACCCTGATTCAGAATCTGATTCTGAAAATACTGGTAAATTACAGATCATTGACGGAGACCAACGGATCCTGAAGAGGGGGAGCACCTTTTTCATTCATAGATGTGGGTGAAGGGGACCCCGCTGCATTTTATTGTTGATATCAAAAGCTATAAAAACCTCATCTCAGCAGAGGTCGTCAAACAGTTGGGATTGTCAACAACACCACACCTGCAGCCATACAACATCGGATGGGTTTGGCAAGGACGAGATCTCTGTGTCAACCAACAATGTCGATTTTCATACAACATCCAACCCTTCAAGGATGAGGTATTACGTAATGTTGCTCCACTAGATGTCTGTGATGTTCTCTTGGGACGACCATATATGTGGAAGCGCCATGTTGTTTATGAGTCTCGACCCCGCAGTGTCATTGTTTCTCTTGGGGGTCATCTCTACAGAATACCAAAGGTAGTTCCAACTATTGTTCCACCTAAAAAGTGTCACAAGGTAGTATCTCATACTACAAAATTTAGCTTCTTCACAATCTATTCAAAAGGGGAACAAAAGGACACTGCAACCACTACAGCCTTGCCCCCTGCACCTTCTATCCAATAGAAGCAAGTCGACAAGGTTGCAGCAAAGTGCAAATATTCCTTCTGCACACCTTCCTCCCATGTAGCGTGACTTGTTGAACAATCTCAGCTTCAATAGGTTCATGAAAAACTTCCACAAACTAAGCAACGCGATGTCGCCAGCAATACACGCAGCTCACCAAGATGCAGATCCAACAAATGCTTTTCCCTCTCCCCCAGGAACTCAACGCAATGGAGACCATTGCTTCCTAAAGAGGGAGGATTGATCCAGGTGGATATCGGTGGCCACCCACCTTTTTCAACTGGCTCAAAACAATTTTCTAGCAATTTTGGCAATTTACTATTTTTAATAGGTTTTAACCTCCAGGGCCATTTTGAGGGCCTAAATGAAGTTTTTTCAAGATCAAGGTTCTTAAATATAGCCAAAGGCATGATTGAGCCCCCAAAATGAATCTCCTCAATGATACCTTTCAAATGAGCTATCATATGCCTAAAACAGAGATCGCATGCAAAAGTTACGACCCCGGGAAGTTGATGTACTCACTTACCCAAATGGGTCCCACATGACTTTTGGCGCTTCATCTCCTAGGGTTAGGGTTTTGGATTTCTAGGGTTTTTGACATTCCTGTTTATTGTAAAAAGGCCTTCAGAGCCTCATTGTAATCATCTTCTTACGAATGCGAGTAGCCATCACATCTCTTCTCGGAGATAAGCTGCCACCATTCTATCGAGTCTTTCACTTTGTATTTTACAATCTCTGTACATTTATTTCATTAATAGAAATCATGTATTAATGTATATATGTGTTTATGGTTGCATATTTGATACATTTCTATTATATTATTGAATATCTGCGATATCTCTGTGCATTTCTTTATTATATCTCCGATCTCATTTCGTGCCAAAAATAATCTGGATCAGTGGTATCAAAGCAGGCTACTCTTGATCGTTTATTCATTGCATGTCCCCGACGAGGTCCGAGTATAGAAAGTTGGGTCTCGAGCTTGTCTCTCTTGAAGACAATCACTCTCACACACCCAAGAAACCCTCAATGGTAGAAGAAAAGAAAAATGACGGAGCAGACGATCCTATCAATCTGTTGCTTGAGCAAGCACTCACGTGACAGAGGGATGAAATGATGGAGAATTTTTCCCACATCCCTCAATGCCTGCCGATAGCATTAGGTGCATATTCATCAAGCGACCACTTTGGAGGCAACTCACCTTTCAAGGTACAAGTTAATTTTGATATTCCTGTATTTGAAGGATAGATAGATGCAGAAGCCCCAGAAA
>ML807185.1:270829-285794 GCA_009831015.1 Picea engelmannii
CTTCGTTTCATTCAAATTTTCACTAAAATAAGCAACTGGCCTACTATCTTTACTCAAAACTGCTCCAATGGCTATTCCACTTGCATCACACCTCACCTGAAATGTTTTTCCAAAATCTGGTAAAACCATAATTGGTTGTTATGTTATCTTCTTTTTCAACACCTTGAATCTTTTCTCATCCTCCTCTGTCCAATTAAAATACTTATGTTTGTTTTTCATAGTGTCCATTATGGGTGCATATATACCACTAAAATTTCTGATAAACTTTCTATAAAAACTTGCTAACCCATGGAAACTTCTCACCTCAAATATGCCCCTTGGTGACAACCATTCTTTGATTTCTCTCACCTTCTCTAGATCCATCTTCAATTCATTTGAAGAAATCACAAAACCCAAATATATGAGTTTTGTTTTCAGAAAATAACTTTTTTTCAAGTTTAGTAACAACTTTTCTTGATACAATCTCCTCATCACTAATGTCAAGAGATTTAAATGTTCTTCCTATGTTTTGCTGAAAACTAATATATCATCCATATATACAACGACAAATTTACCTATGAAGTCTTTCAATACCTCATTCATCAACCTCATAAATGTGCTTGGAGAATTTGTCAATCCAAATGGCATGACTATCCATTCAAAGAAACCTTCATTTGTATTGAATGTTGTCTTCCATTCATCTCCCTCTCTCATTCGTATCTGATGATATCCACTCTTGAAGTCTATTTTTGAAAAATATCTTGCTCCACTCAAACAATCCATCAAATCATCCATCCTGAGTAAAGGAAATCTATACCTGATGATAATATTGTTGATGGATCTGGAATCTGTACACATTCTCCATCATCCATCCTTCTTCGGACTTAATATAGTTGGCACTGCACGTGGGCTTAGACTTTCCCTGACTAAACCTTTATCCAACAACTCTTGAACTTGCTTCTTAACCTCTTCATTCTCTCGAGGTGTCAATCTATATGCTGCTTTGTTTGGTAAACTGGCTCTTGGAATGAAGTCAATATGGTGGCTAATACTCCTAATGGGTGGTAATGAGTGAGGCAACTCATCCACTACTATGTCAACAAAATTCTCTAACAATTCTTGGATTTCTTCAGGTAAATCTTTCATGGAAGTATTGGTAAGGATAACTCTCGGCTTCCTCACTACAACAAATTTCATTTCTTGATCTTTCTTGATTTCCTTCAAGAGTTCCTTCCCACTCATGAGAAGTATTGTTGTGCTGGCTTCTTCCTTTTATTTCTTCTCTTCTATTGGCAGTAACATGTGGGTTCTACCATTTTTTTTAGAGTATAAGTATTTTTCCTCCCATCATGAATGACATTCCTATCAATCTTCCATGGTCTCCCCAACACAATATGACAAACATCCATAGGAATTACATCACACATAATCTCATCTTTATAACCTCCTATTTTGAATTCAACCTTACATTGTTGACTTACCATTACTTGATGTCCTTTCTACAACCATGATACTTTATACAGGCTTGGGTGTGCAGTTGTTTCCAACTCCAGCTTCTCCACCATTTCTGTAGATACTAAATTATCAGTACTCTGACTGTCTATAATCATCTTGCAAACTTTTTCCTTCGTTTTACGAGCAGTCCTGAACAACCTCGTTCGTTGAACTGAATCCTCTATTTCTTTCTATGGATTTAGAATAACTTTCCTCTTCATAAGGTTCTATCCTCCTTCTACTGCTTCTGCTTCCACATTCTTCTGAGCTTCAGAAATGTGTGTTTCTCCTCCTGCTTCTTTCTTCCTCTCGGGAGATTCCCAAGACATGTTTCCTGTCTTTCCATAGGCATAAAATTTAAATCCACCTCCTCTACCTCTTCCTCCTCCTTGAGGAAAAAAATTTCTCCCACCAAATGGTCTTCTTTGGGAAATTCCTCCCCTTTCAAGGTGACCATATGATTTCTCATTCTCATCCTTATTTTTCGATTTCTTATCATATACAATCCTCTTACCTCTATTTAGCCCCATGCTTTTGTTTCGATCACTCTGGTTCCTGGCCGACTTTTCTTCTGCCTTCAATACAATTTGATAGGAATATTCCAATGTCCTTACAGTAATCATAATAATCTCATCCTGGATTTCATACCTCAATCCATTTATATACCTGGCAAATTTTTCATCATCCTTCTCCCTTTGTCCAGTCTGAATATTCATCCTATAAAATTCTTCTGTGTACTCTTTCACTGTCATACTCCTCTGTCTTAGGTTCTGCAAATTCCTTAATAGATTTATCTGGTAATCCTTAGGTATGAAAGTTTCCTTCAATTTGGCCACCATTCTCTCCCAATTCTTTATATTTTATTTTCCTTTCCTCCTCCTCTCTGCCTACAGTTCGTCCCACCACAGAGTTGCATGTCCTTTTAATTTGGTGACAACATGTCTCACCTTCCTTCCTTCATCGACATATTCATAGTCGAAATACTTATCCATGGACCTTATGTAGTCCAATATCTCTTTGGCATCCAAGTTACCTTCATACATTGGGGCGTCTATGTTTTCTCTGGCTCCCAACTTCATAACAACTTTCAAGAAGCGTTCATCGCCCGCATCTTCCCTTGTATCTTCTTCAACTTCTATTTATTCACTCTCTGCATCACTAATGTTTCTAACAACAAATGTTCTCCTTTGCATTGCTTCCATCGCTTCCAACCTTGCTCGAAGTTCTCTCACTTCTCTTCCTACAACATGATTTACTATAGCTGGATCTACATGTATCCTTGGTGGCATTATTTCAACTGTTCCTAACACACAGAATACAACTTTGAGTTTTTTTCAGGCTTTGATATCACTTGATTCCAACCCCCCTTCTCCTTGGGCTGTGTGACCTCCTGGTCAAGGATCTTCAATACTCAGAGCTGAATTATCTCTCTAAAACCTTAATGGTCTCGCTTGTAAATAACCACATGTCTCTTTAGTCTTTCGATGCAAGTTCTATGAAACTTACAATCTCTCCCTTCGCAATACCGAGCGATTAGTGTTCAGGTGCTAGCTCCTCCTCCCTTAGCTCCTTCCCACATATGACCTCGGGTTAGGATCAATCAAGTTTTCTCCCCGCAATTCACCACCAAACGCCACGCGTCCAATTTGCAATACCATGGTTTATATTGTGGCCCACTCTCAAGTTTTTAAATTCTGAGAAATTTCCATCCCTCCAATCCTTCGTAACCATCAATCTCACAATATCGACAGTGCTTCTGAATATATGGCTCAGAGTTGTCCTTTCCAAATATATGGATCAGATTTAACCCTTCTAAATCAACGACTCTGATTTATTTCGTGGTTTGAACTTCGGGAGTTTCGACTTTCAACCTTTTCTTTCCTCCAAAATGCACAGATTCTTTCTGCGTGTCCTCCTGAATCAGACAACTATAATTTACTTCAGACTATCCAATGGTAGATGTTTATTTCAGCCCTCCGGCTCTCTGAGCATCGGGAGTTTCCAGTCTCAATCTGAAAATATCTAAGTGATTTCTCTGCAGTTCATAATCTATCACCATGCATCCTTCTGGATTAGACAGTTCAGATCTCCTTCGGGTCTTCGATGATATATCCTCCTATGTATACACATAGTTTAAATTTCGTGCACTTTTCCTAAATTCAACGGTCTAAAATAATTCGGTTCCTCTTGGATAGATCTTCACCCTTCACCTTGCCCAACCTTCACAAATTCTTCTTCTAAAAGATTTCTTCAACACTTAGTCGATTTTTGGTCCTATGCACTCCTTGCAACCGACCTCTGCACTTTCGTGCGAGAAAAACCCAAGTTATTTCTCCAAATCAGAGACTTTACCTATGCACTCCTTGCACTTAATATGCACACTTTGCATAAAAACATTCCATGCTATCTGTTATGAGCTTCGAGTCGAACAAGACTCTCTCGTACACACTCTTTGCATAACTTACATAAGAGAAACAATTGAAACTTATTCAATGCTTCATAAATTCATCCATTCACCATGAACATCATACATCCACAAAATTCATAACAACAATAAACTTGTAAATAGTATCAACACTATACAATTGGATCAACTTCCTCTATTCTATTCATTCCATAAAAAACATGATTACACCTCTATCTCTCACAGTCATTACAATTAGAAAACTTATCTAAGGACCCAGAGCTTCCTCTCTCTTCTTCCTTATATCTAAGTTCTATCACCTTCTACTCTAGTGGTTACCTACTCAACTTAATTAAATGCAACCTCATGACTAATAAGGGAAAATATCCTACACCTGTAATATTTACAATCATGTAAGGATTTATAATCGCTTCGTCATTTCAAATGGTGGCCAGACTTTACATACAACTAATTTAATTAACAAGAAATTCAAAAAATCTCCACACCACTACCAAGCTGGCTAAGAGTCGGTTTGGTTCTTTCAATGCATGAAGTGTCGACTTCACTTCCACCTCCACTTTTATTGATTTGATAGCAATGATCCTGCATCACCTCCTCTCATCGATTTCTTTTATAGAATTTCTCCTAGTGACCACTTTCCATTTGCACATTTAATTCATTTTTTTTTAAACTAATTAGGAATTACTCCCCCTCATACACTTATCACCCATTCCCTTAGTTGCACCAATAAATTCACCATTTAATTTAATTAAATGTCATTTTCCCTCACCCAACCTAAAAGCGCTCCTAAAATCACTCCTAATTGTCCTTTTATTGCCTCTATTTCCTTTTAATGACGGACGCCTTTCTAAAACTTAGTTGTGTTTAATTTAGGAAAGTTCTTTAGTTAGACTGGACAAGATACCCTCTATGCTTCCACATTCTTTTTACATTTATTTCCTTTCTTATCTTAGTTTCCAATTTGGTATTCTTTTGCACACATTTATATAATTAAATATTTAGATATAAGATTTTCTTTACTCTTTCAATTCCTAACTTGAGTTTTCTTCATCCCCCACCATTTATTAAATTTATAATTTAGTTTTAGTCTTCTTACCCACTTTAGAGTTAGGACCAAATTCTTAAACTAGGCTTAGAATTTTTAAGGAGATTTTACAATTAAAAAAACATTCCAATTTAGTAATTATTTTAAGTCCGACAAAGTCAAAACAAATTATTGTTTTCTAGGCACATAGTTTCATTAACTCACCCTTATTAAAAATTGTGACGTGCCCTTCAAGATGCACTCTGTGCTCCAAGGGTGCCACTCGCCTTTATTCAAGTTTTATTTAGGCGACATGCCCTTCAAGACGCACTACGTGCTCCAAGGGTGTCACTCGCCTTTGACTGGTTTTGGTAGTTGTCCAACCCCTTGAGTCAATTATCCATCAGGAGACCTTGTGAGAGACTAAGGGCCTATAAGGAATAAGGACCATGCCTTATTGCACACCCCTTAGAATATTCGTGAGTGACTATCTTAGTGTACCATCATGACATCGTGGATCTCTCGAACTAGGTAATTATTAATGTACAATTCGAGCCACAATGAGAGTGCTAGTAGGCTATGACAGGGTTGCTACCACACCTGTCCCTCAATATTTGGTTGTTTTGCATGCCCCCTTTACTCCTTAACTGAGTCTGATTAGCAAGCAATTTTCATCCTACATCCATCAACGAAACACTGTCAATGATCCATAAACAACATCATAATATACCCAGTCACGTGTCAGATATGCATAAGATAAAAATACCCAACCAATACAGTCCACTCCATGACTCGATCCAGAGTGTAAGGAGTTCCATTGATGCTAGTGGCATCCTCAATCTATCACGTATCCTTGACACTCATAGGAAACTCGTCAATAGAATATGTCAATACAACGACATCAAATAACATAACATCATAATCATCAACATCATCATAAGAATCCATAAGTGAATAGACAACCATATACTAAAACTGGATCACTTGCACACAAGTTGATCTAGGTGGATATCGGTGGCCACCCACCTTTTCTGACTGGCTCAAAACAATTTTCTAGCAATTTTGGCAATTTACTATTTTTAGCAGGTTTTAACTTCTGGGGCCATTTTGAGGGCCTAAATGAAGGTTTTTCAAGATCGAGGTTCTCAATGATAATCAAAGGCTGATTGAGCCCCCAAAATGAATCTCCTCAATGATACCTTTCCAACAAGCTATCATACGCCTAAAATAGAGATCGCATGCCAAAGTTACGACCCCAAGAAGTTGATGTACTCACTTACCCAAACGGGGCCCACATGACTTTTGGCGCTTCATCTCCTAGGGTTAGGATTTTGGATGTCTAGGGTTTTTGGAATTCCTGTTTATTGTAAAAAGGCCTTCAGAGCCTCATTGTAATCATCTTCTTGCGAATGCGAGTAGCCGTCACATCTCTTCTCAGAGATAAGCTGCCACCATTCTATCGAGTCTTTCACTCTGTATTTTACAGTCTCTGTACATTTATTTCATTAATAGAAATCATGTATTACTGCATATCTATGTTTATGGTTGCATCTATGATACATTTCTGTTATATTATTGAATATCTGCGATATATCTGTGCATTTCTTTATTATATCTCCGATCTCATTTCGTGCCAAAAATAATCTGGATCAGTGGTATCAGAGCACACTACTCTTGATTGTTTATTTAGTGCATGTCCCTGACGAGGTCTGAGTATAGAAAGTTGGGTCTTGAGATTGTCTCTCTTGAAGACAATCACTCTCGCACACCCAAGAAACCCTCAATGGTGGAAGAAAATAAAAACGACGGAGCAGACGATCCTATCAATCTGTTGCTTGAGCAAGCTCTCACATGACATAGGGATGAAATGATGGAGATTTTTTCCCACATCCTTCAATGCCTGCCGATAGCATCAGGTGCATCTTCATCAAGCGACCACTTTGGAGGCACCTGGCCTTTCAAGGTACAAGTTAATTTTGATATTCCTGTATTTGAAGGACAGATAGATGCAGAAGCCCTAGAAAAATGGTTAACTCTGCTAGAAGGTTATTTCTCTGTTCACAATTTTTCCGACAAAGAAAAGATCACCTTCGCACTCCTTAAATCTCTCTCTCATGTCAAACATTGGTGGGAAAATTACTGGGAGTGAAGTTCCACAGAGGAGTCTGGAATATACAGGGTCGATCCCACTTGGGATTTTTTTGTGGATGCAGTAAAGGAATAGTATTACCCTGTTGGCAACTATGAGGACCAGTACATGAGATGGACTACACCGCGGCAAGAGAGGGGCCAAGAAGTTCTGGATTTCACCAATACCTTCCATACCTTGTGCACCAAGCTGGGTATCAAAGACTCTGAGTGACATTTGGTTCTGAAATACCGTGGGGCTCTACACAGATACATCCAGACTGAAATGGATTTTTTGGGCATCTCATCACTCGGTGCTGCTTATCGATATGTTGTTAAAATTGAGCAGAAATTTAAGCATGAGAACAAACGGGAGTTCAGTTTTTAAAATATACAACAACCAAAGTATGACAAAGACGACCCTAACAAACACTCTCCCAAAAACCAGTCCAAGACACAAGAACAGAAGGGTCACGGGAAGACAAAGAAGGACACCGGAAAATGGTGTGATTTCCACAAAATCCCCTGGCACAACACCGATGAATGTCGCTCAAAACAGTCATTGGTGGCCGAGATCAAAGACAAGGAGCCAAACCCTGATTCAGAATCTTATTATGAAAATACTGGTAAATTACAGATCATTGACGCAGACCCCACTACTATTGTCGCGAACGTAGCAATTCGACCAGAAGAACCAACAGATCCTGAAGAGGGGGAGCGCCTTTTTCATTCACATATGTGGGTGAAGGGGACCCCGTTGCATTTTATTGTTGATAGAGGAAACCAGAAAAACCTCATCTCAGCAGAGGTCGTCAAATAGTTGGGATTGTCAACAACACCGCACCCGTAGCCATACAACATCAGGTGGCTTCGACAAGGATGAGATTTCTGTGTCAGCCAACAGTGTCGATAGTCATACGACATCCAACCCTTCAAGGATGAGGTATTATGTGATGTTTCCCCACTGGATGTCTGTGATGTTCTCTTGGGCCAACCATATATGTGGAAGTTCCATGATGTTTATGAGTCTCAACCCCGCAGTGTCTTTGTTTCTCTGGGGGGTCATCTCTACAGAATACCAAAGGTAGTTCCAACTATTGTTCCACCTAAAAAGTGTCACGAGGTAGTATCTCATACTGCAAAATTCAGCTTCTTCACAATCTGTTCAAAAGGGGAACAGAAGGACATTCCAACCACTACAGCCTCGCCCCCTACACCTTCTATCCAACAGAAGCAGTTCGATAAGGTTGCAGCAAAGTGCAAACATTCCTTCTGCACACCTTCCTCCCATGTAGCTCAACTTTTTGAACAACCTCATCTTCAACAGGTTCATGACAAACTTTCACAAACTAAGCAACACAACGTCGCCAACAATACAAGCAGCTCACCAAGATGCAAATCCAGCAAATGCTTTTCCCTTTCCCTCGGGAACTCAACGCAATGGAGACCATTGCTTCCTAAGGAGAGAGGATTGATACAGGTGGATATCGGTGACCACCCACCTTTTCTGACTGGCTCAAAACAATTTTCTAGCAATTTTGGCAATTTACTATTTTTAGCAGGTTTTAACTTCCGGGGCCATTTTGAGGGCCTAAATGAAGGTTTTTCGAGATCAAGGTTCTAAAATATGGATGAAGGCATGATTGATCCCCAAAAATTAATCTCCTCGATGATACCTTTCCAACAAGCTATCATACGCCTAAAATGGAGATCACATGCAAAAGTTACGACCCCGGGAAGTTGATGTACTCACTTCCCCAAACAGGGCCCACATGACTTTTGGTGCTTCATCTCCTAGGGTTAGGATTTTGGATGTCTAGGGTTTTTTTCATTCCTGTTTATTGTAAAAAGGCCTTCAGAGCCTCATTGTAATCATCTTCTTGCGAATGCGAGTAGCCGTCACATCTCTTCTTAGAGATAAGATGCCACCATTTTATCGAGTCTTTCACTCTGTATTTTATAGTCTCTGTACATTTATTTCATTAATATAAATTGTGTATTACTGTATATCTATGTTTATGGTTGCATCTCTGATACATTTCTGTTATATTATTGAATATATGTGATATCTCTATGCATTTATTTATTATATCTATGATCTCATTTCATGCCAAAAATAATCTGGATTAGTGGTATCAGAGCAGGCTGTTCTTGATCGTTTATTTAGTGCATGTCCCTGACGAGGTCCAAGTATAGAAATTTGGGTCTCGATCTTGTCTCTCTTGAATAAAATCTCTCTCGCACACCCAAGAAACCCTCAATGGTGGAAGAAAAGAAAAACGATAGAGCAGACAATGCTATCAATCTATTGCTTGAGCAAGCTCTCACGTGACAGAGGGATGAAATGATGGAGAATTTTTATTACATTCTTCAACACCTGACGATAGCATCAGGTGCATCTTCATCAAACAGCCACTTTGGAGGCACCTCACCTTTCAAGGTACAAGTTAATTTTGATATTCTTGTATTTGAAGGACAAATAGATGCAGAAGCCCTAGAAAAATAGTTAACTCTGCTAGAAGGTTATTTCTCTGTTCACAATTTTTTCGACAAAGAAAAGATCACCTTCGCACTCCTTAAATCTCTCCCTCATGTCAAACATTGGTGGGAAACTTACTGGGAGCAAAGTTCCACAGAGGATTCTGGAATATACGGGGCTGATCCCACTTGGGATTTTTTTTTGGATGTGGTAAAGGAACAATATTACCTTGTTGACAACTATGAGGACCAGTACATGAGATGGAGAACACTGCGGAAAGAGAGGGGCCAAGTAGTTCCGGAGTTCACAAATACCTTCCATACCTTGTGCACCAAGATGGGTATCAAAGACTCCGAGTGACATTTGGTTCTAAAATACCATGGGGCTCTACACAGATACATCCAGACTGAAATGGATTTTTTGGACATCTCATCACTCGGTGTTGCTTATCAATATGTTGTTAAAATTGAGCAGAAATTTAAGCACCAGAACAAACGGGATTTCAGGTCTGCAAATCTGCAACAACCAAAGTATGACAAAGACGGACCTAACAAACAGTCTCCCAAAAACTATTCCAAGACACAGGAACAGAAGGGTCACGGGAAGACAAAGAAGGACACCGAAAAATGTTGTGATTTCCACAAAATCCCCTAGCACAACACTGATGAATGTTGCTCAAAATGGTCATTGGTGGTCGAGATCAAAGACAAGGAGCCAAAACCTGATTCATAATCTGATTCTAAAAATACTGGTAAATTACAGATCATTGACGGAGACCCCACTACTATTGTCGTGACCATAGAAATTCAACCAGAAGAACCAATAGATCCTGAAGAGGGGGAGCACCTTTTTCATTCACAGATGTGGGTGAAGGGGACCCCGCTGCATTTTATTGTTGATAGCGAAAGCTAGAAAAAACTCATCTCAGTAGAGGTCGTCAAACAGTTGGGATTGTCAACAACACCACACCTGCAGCCATACAACATCGGGTGGGTTTGGCAAGGATGAGATCTCTGTGTCAGCCAATAGTGTCGATTGTCATACAACATCCAACCCTTCAAGGATGAGGTATTATGTAATGTTTCTCCACTAGCTATCTGTGATGTTCTCTTGGGCCAACCATATATGTGGAAGCGCCATGTTGTTTATGAGTCTCGACCCCTCAGTGTCATTGTTTCTCTGGGGGGTCATCTCTACAGAATACCAAAGGTATTTCCAACTATTGTTCCACCTAAAAAGTGTCACAAGGTAGTATCTCATACCACAAAATTTATCTTCTTCACAATCTATTCAAAAGGGGAACAAAAGGACACTGCAACCACTACAGCCTTGCCCCCTGCACCTTCTATCCAATAGAAGCAGGTAGACAAGGTTGCAGCAAAGTGAAAAGATTCCTTCTACACACCTTCCTCCCATGTAGCGCGACTTGTTGAACAATTTCAGCCTCAATAGGTTCATGAAAAACTTCCACAAACTAAGCAACGCGATGTCGCCAGCAATACACACAACTCACCAAGATGCAGATCCAGCAAATGCTTTTCCCTCTCCCCCGGGAACTCAACGCAATGGAGACCATTGATTCCTAAGGAGGGAGAATTGATCCTGGTGGATATTGGTGGCCACCCACCTTTTTCGACTGGCTCAACACAGTTTGCTAGCAATTTTGACAATTTACTATTTTTAATAGGTTTTAACCTCCAGGGCCATTTTGAGGGCCTAAATGAAGTTTTTTCAAGATCGAGGTTCTTAAATATAGACAAAGGCATTATTGAGCCCCCAAAATTAATCCCCTCAACGATACCTTTCCAATGAGCTATCATACGCCTAAAACAGAGATCGCATGCAAAAGTTACGACCCCAGGAAGTTGATGTACTCACTTACCCAAATGGGGCCCACATGACTTTTGGCGCTTCATCTCCTAGGGTTAGGGTTTTGGATGTCTAGGGTTTTTGACATTCCTGTTTATTGTAAAAATGCCTTCAGAGCCTCATTGTAATCATCTTCTTGTGAATGCAAGTAACCGTCACATCTCTTCTCAGAGATAAGCTGCCACCATTCTATCGAGTCTTTCACTCTGTATTTTACAGTCTCTGTACATTTATTTCATTAATAGAAATCATGTATTACTGTATATCTGTGTTTATGGTTGAATCTTTGATACATTTCTATTATATTATTGAATATCTGCGATATCTCTGTGCATTTCTTTATTATATCTCCAATCTCATTTCGTGCCAAAAATAATCTGGATCAATGGTATCAAAGCAGGCTGCTCTTGATCGTTTATTCATTGCATGTCCCCGAAGAGGTCCGAGTATAGCAAGTTGGGTCTCGAGCTTGTCTCTCTTGAAGACAATCACTCTCACACACCCAAGAAACCCTCAATGGAAGAAGAAAATAAAAACGACAGAGCAGACGATCCTATCAATTTGTTGCTTGAGCAAGCTCTCATGTGACAGAGGGGTGAAATGATGGAGAATTTTTCCCACATCCTTCAATGCCTGTTGATAGCATCAGACGCATCTTCATCAAGTGACCACTTTGGAGGCAACTCACCTTTCAAGGTACAAGTTAATTTTGATATTCCTGTATTTGAAGGATAGATAGATGCAGAAGGCCTAGAAAAATGGTTAACTCTTCTAGAAGGTTATTTCTCTGTTCACAATTTTTTTGACAAAGAAAATATCACTTTCACACTCCTTAAAGCTCTCCCTCATGTCAAAAATTGGTGGGAAACTTACTGGGAGAAAATTTCCACAGAGGAGTTTGGAATATACGGGGCCGATCCCACTTGGGATTTTTTTGTGGATGCGGTTAAAGGAACAATATTACGTTGTTGGCAACTATGAGGACTAGTATAAGAGATGGACCACACTATGGAAAGAGAGGGGCCAAGCAGTTCTGGAGTTCACCAATACCTTCCATACCTTGTGCACCAAGCTGGGTATCAAAGACTCTGAGCGACATTTGGTTCTGAAATACCGTGGGGTTCTACACAAATACATCTAGACTGAAATGGATTTTCTGGATATCTCATCACTCAGTGTTGCTTATCGATATGTTGTTAAAATTGAGCAGAAATTTAAGCACCAGAACAAATGGGATTTCGGGTCTGCAAATATGCAACAACCAAAGTATGACATAGAGGACCCTAACAAATAGTCTCCCGAAAACCAGTCCAAGACACAGGAAAAGAAGGGTCACGGGAAGATAAAGAAGGACACCGAAAAATGGTGTGATTTCCACAAAATCCCCTGGCACAACACCGATAAATGTCGCTCAAAATAGTCATTGGTGGCCGAGATCAAAGACAAGGAGCCAAACCTTGATTCAGAATCTGATTATGAAAATACTGGTAAATTATAGAACATTGACGCAGACCCCACTGCTATTGTCATGACTCCAGCAATTCAACCAGAAGAACCAATAGATCCTGAAGATGGGGAGCACCTTTTTCATTCATAGATGTGGGTGAAGGGGACCTCGCTGCATTTTATTGTTGATAACGAAAGCTAGAAAAACCTCATCTCAACAGAGGTCATCAAATAGTTGGGATTGTCAACAACACCGCACCCGCGGCCATACAACATCGGGTGGCTTCGGCAAGGACGAGATCTCTGTGTCAGCCAATAGTGTCGATTTTCATACGGCATCCAACCATTCAAGGATAAGGTATTATGTGATGTTTCCCCATTGGATGTCTGTGATGTTCTCTTGGGCCAACCATATATGTGGAAGCGCCATGATGTTTATGAGTCTTGACCCCGTAGTGTCATTGTTTCTCTGGAGGGTCATCTCTACAGAATACTAGAGGTAGTTCCAAATTTTGTTCCACCTAAAAAGTGTCGCAAGGTAGTATCTCATACTACAAAATTTAGCTTCTTCACAATCTGTTCAAAAGGGGAACAGAAGGACACTGCAACCACTACAGCCTCGCCCCCTGCACCTTCTATCAAACAGAAGTAGGTCGACAAGGTTGCAGAAAAGTGCAAGATTCCTTCTGCACACCTTCCTCCCATGTAGCTCGACTTATTGAACAACCTCAACTTCACCAGGTTTATGACAAACTTCCACAAACTAAGCAGTGCGACGTCGCCAGCAATACAAGCAGCTCACCAAGATGCAGATCCAACAAATGATTTTCCCTCTCCCCCGGGAACTCAACGCAATGGATACCATTGCTTCCTAAGGAGGGAGGATTGATCCAGGTGTATATCGGTGGCCACCCACCTTTTCCGACTAGCTCAAAACAGTTTTCTAGCAATTTTGGCAATTTACTATTTTTAGCAGGTTTTAACTTTCGGGGCCATTTTGAGGGCCTAAATGAAGGTTTTTCAATATTGAGGTTCTCAATGATATATCAAGGCATGGTTGAGCCCCAAAAATGAATCTCCTCGATGATACCTTTCCAACGAGCTATCATACACCTAAAACAAAGATCGCATGCAAAAGTTACGACCCCAGGAAGTTGATGTACTCACTTACCCAAATGGGGCCCACATGACTTTTGGCGCTCATCTCCTAGGGTTAGGATTTTGGATGTCTAGGGTTTTTGGAATTCCTATTTATTGTAAAAAGGCCTTCAGAGCCTCATTGTAATCATCTTCTTGCGAATGCGAGTAGCCATCACATCTCTTCTCAGAGATAAGATGCCACCATTCTATCGAGTCTTTCACTCTGTATTTTACAGTCTCTGTACATTTATTTCATTAATAGAAATCATGTATTACTGTATATATGTGTTTATGGTTGCATCTCTGATATATTTCTGTTATATTATTGAATATCTGTGATATCTCTGTGCATTTCTTTATTATATCTCCGATCTCATTTCGCGCCAAAAATAATCCGGATCATAAGTGTCCTCAAAGAATAAGTCAAATCATTAGCATGCAAGAGAGGGATGTTACATACACCCCCTCTTGTTTTAAAATTCATCCAAAAGTTTCATAGTATATATGTGTAGTAAATAAAGTATATGACAAGATATAAATCTCTAACTATCAAACAAAAATGGAAACTGTTGGCGCATATCATATGTGTCCTCCCAGGTAGCCAAGTGTGGACTATAATTATCCCACTAGACCTTAACCTAATCGACTATTCAACGTCGTATACGTCAAATGCGATGTTCCAAAATGCGGATTGGCTCTGCCATGAGCACACCCTCGTCCAAAAACGACAAAGAACTCATGTCAATCACATGTGTAGGATCACTAACATAATTTCTCAAAATAGATACATGAAAAACATCGTGCATACGCCTCAAAGAATCAAGAAAGGATAGTCAATAGGCCACAGGCCCTTTCCTTTCCACAACTTCAAAAGGTCTCACAAACCTAGGAGAGAGGTTATCACCCATACCAAACTTGATTGAACTCTTGTACAGTTTCACCCACAAGAAAACTCGATCACCAACTTTATAACTACGGTCAA
>ML807185.1:285844-299116 GCA_009831015.1 Picea engelmannii
GATGGAGAATTTTTCCCACATCCCTCAATGCCTGCCGATAGCATTAGGTGCATATTCATCAAGCGACCACTTTGGAGGCAACTCACCTTTCAAGGTACAAGTTAATTTTGATATTCCTGTATTTGAAGGATAGATAGATGCAGAAGCCCCAGAAAAATGGTTAACTCTACTAGAAGGTTATTTCTCTGTTCACAATTTTTCCGACAAAGAAAAGATGACTTTCACACTCCTTAAAGCTCTCCCTCATGTCAAACATTGGTGGGAAACTTACTGGGAGAAAAGTTCCGCAGAGGAGTCTGGAATATACGGGGCCGATCCCACTTGGGATTTTTTTGTGGATGCGGTAAAGGAACAGTATTACGTTGTTGGCAACTATGAGGACTAGTACAAGAGATGGACCACACTGTGGAAAGAGAGGGGCCAAGCAGTTCTGGATTTCACCAATACCTTCCATACCTTGCGCACCAAGCTAGGTATCAAAGACTCTGAGTGACATTTGGTTATGAAATACCGTGGGGTTCTACACAAATACATCTAGACTGAAATGGATTTTCTGGACATCTCATCACTTAGTGTTGCTTATCAATATGTTGTTAAAATTGAGCAGAAATTTAAGCACCAGAGAAAACGGGAGTTCGGGTCTGCAAATATGCAAAAACCAAAGTATGACAAAGAGGACCCTAACAAATAGTCTCCCGAAAACCAGTCCAAGACACAGGAACAGAAGGGTCATGGGAAGATAAAGAAGGACACCTAAAAATGGTGTGATTTCCACAAAATCCCCTGGCACAACACCGATGAATGTCGCTCAAAATAGTCATTGGTGGCCGAGATCAAAGACAAGGAGCCAAACCCTGATTCAGAATCTGATTATGAAAATACTGGTAAATTATAGAACATTGATGCAAACCCCACTGCTATTGTCATGACCACAGCAATTCAACTAGAAGAACCAACAGATCCTGAAGAGGGGGAGCGCCTTTTTCATTCATAGATGTGGGTGAAGGGGACCTCGCTGCATTTTATTGTTGATAGCGAAAGCTAGAAAAACCTCATCTCAGCAGAGGTCATCAAATAGTTGGGATTGTCAACAACACCACACCGGCAGCCATACAACATCGGGTGGCTTCGGAAAGGACGAGATCTTTGTGTCAGCCAATAGTGTCAATTTTCATACGGCATCCAACCGTTCAAGGATAAGGTATTATGTGATGTTGCCCCACTGGATGTCTGTGATGTTCTCTTGGGCCAACCATATATGTGGAAGCGCCATGATGTTTATGAGTCTCGACCCCGCAGTGTCATTGTTTCTCTGGAGGGTCATCTCTACAGAATACCAGAGGTAGTTCCAAATTTTTTTCCACCTAAAAAGTGTCACAAGGTAGTATCTCATACTGCAAAATTTAGCTTCTTCACAATATGTTCAAAAGGGGAACAGAAGGACACTGCAACCACTACATCCTCACCCCCTGCATATTCTATCAAACAGAAGTAGGTCGACAAGGTTGCAGAAAAGTGCAAGATTCCTTCTGCACACCTTCCTCCCATGTAGCTCGACTTATTGAACAACCTCAACTTCACCAGGTTTATGACAAACTTCCACAAACTAAGCAGCGCGACGTCGCTAGCAATACAAGCAGCTCACCAAGATGCAGATCTAGCGAATGATTTTCCCTCTCCCCCGAGAACTCAACGCAATGGATACCATTGCTTCCTAAGGAGGGAGGATTGATCCAGGTGGATATCAGTGGCCACCCACCTTTTTCGACTAGCTCAAAACAGTTTTCTAGCAATTTTGGCAATTTACTATTTTTAGCAGGTTTTAACTTTCGGGGCCATTTTGAGGGCCTAAATGAAGTTTTTTCAAGATAGAGGTTCTCAATGATAGCTGAAGGCATGGTTGAGCCCCCAAAATGAATCTCCTCGATGATACCTTTCCAACGAGCTAGCATACACCTAAAACAAAGATCGCATGCAAAAGTTACGACCCCAGGAAGTTGATGTACTCACTTACCCAAACGGGGCCCACATGACTTTTGGCGCTCATCTCCTAGGGTTAGGATTTTGGATGTCTAGGGTTTTTGGAATTCCTATTTATTGTAAAAAGGCCTTCAGAGCCTCATTGTAATCATCTTCTTGCGAATGCGAGTAGCCGTCACATCTCTTCTCATAGATAAGATGCCACCATTCTATCGAGTCTTTCACTCTGTATTTTACAGTCTCTGTACATTTATTTCATTAATATAAATCATGTATTATTGTATATATGCGTTTATGGTTGCATCTCTGATAGATTTCTGTTATATTATTGAATATCTATGATATCTATGTGCATTTCTTTATTATATCTCCAATCTCATTTCGCACCAAAAATAATCCGGATCATAAGTGTCCTCAAAGAATAAGTCAAATCATTAGTGTGCAAGAGAGGGATGTTACATACACCCCCTCTTGTTTTAAACTTCATCCTGAAGTTTCATAGTATATATGTGTATTAAATAAAGTATCTGACAAGATATAAATATCTAACTATCAAACAAAAATGGAAACTGTTGGCGCATATCATATGTGTCCTCCCAGGTAGCCAAGTGTGGACTATAATTATCCCACTAGACCTTAACCTAATCAATTGTTCAACGTCGTATCTATCGAATGCGATGGTCCAAAATGTGGATTGGCTCTTCCATGAGCAGACCCTCATCCAAAAACAACAAAGAACTCATGTCAATCACATGTGTAGGATCACTAATATAATTTCTCAAAATAGATACATGAAAAACATCATGCATACGCCTTAAAGAATCAGGAAAGGATAGTCAATAGGCCACAGGCCCTTTCCTTTCCACAACTTCAAAAGGTCTCACAAACCTAGGAGAGAGGTTATCACCCATACCAAACTTGATTGAACTCTTGTACAGTTTCACCCACAAGAAAACTCGATCACCAACTTTATAACTACGGTCAATGCGATGCGCATCGACATAACTCTTATGTCGATCTTGCGCTTCTTTGATCCTTTTTCTTCTTATTTTCATTTGTTCTTCCATTTCTTGGATCACTTATGGTCCTACCAAGACCCTATCCTCAAGTTGATCCCAACTCAAAGGCGTCTGGCACAGTTTCCCATAAATAAACTCAAAAGGTGCCATATTAATGGTGCCTTGATAGTTATTGTTGTATGCAAACTCTACCAATGGCAAGAACTCTTCCCAACGCTTCTATTGGTCCATCATGTACATACACACCATATCTTCCAAGATTTGGTTCATTCTTTCTATCTTCCCATCTGTCTCTGAGTGATTCACAGTACTAAAGTTAAGTTGTGTTCCCAAGGCCTCTTGGAAACTAGTATAAAATCGAACTGTAAACACTAATCCTCGATCAAATATGATCCTCTTAGGAACACCATGTAGTCTCACTATCTCTCTGACAAAAACTCTAGCTATGTATAGCACCTAACACATCGTATGCACAGGGATAAAATGTGCACTCTTCATCAGAGTGTCTACTACCACAAAAATCGAGTCGTGCCTCATTGCCGTCAGTGAAAATACAACAATAAAGTCCATCGAAATGACCTCCCATTTCGATTCTAGAATAGCATGTGGTTGTAGTAATCATGTCGTATGTCTATGTTCAACCTTCACTTGATGACATTCTAGACATCTCGCCACGTAGTTGCCTATGGCTTCCTTCATTCCTTTCCATAAGAATAAGGGCTTAAGGTCTACCCTCATCTTTGTGACTCCTGGATGAGCCATGTACACTGCTCTATGAGCTTCATTTAAGATCAAACTTCTCAACTCGTCGTTAGGAAGTATGTAAATCTGGTTATTATACCTCATTAATCCATCGTTGTCCAAAGTAAATCCCTCAAATTGTGGTACCAACATGGTGTCTTGTACGATATTTTCATTAACCTATTTATACCAGTCATCATCACGCTGTATAGTTAGAATCTTTTAACGAAGATTCGCCAGGAGAGGTATCACAAAAAATATGTGTGGTCTCCGACTGAATGCATTTGCCACTCTGTTCAATGTTCCTTTTATGTTGGTAATCTCAAAATCGTACTCGCTAAGCATTTCTGACCAACGATTTTGTCGCGCGTTTGAGTCACTTTGCGTAAAAATGTGCTGCAAACCATAGTTGTCCATTTTTAGTTTGATTTTCTATACAATCAAGTAGTGTCTCCACACTCTCAGGGAATACACAATGGCCAACAACTCCAAATCATGCGTCACGTAGTTCTCCTCATGATTTCTCAACTTCCTTGAGACGTAAGTGATCACTCGACTGTCTTGCATCGAGACTCTGCCTAAGACTTCCTAGGATGCATCTGTGCATACCAAGAAGTCCTCATCCATGTCGGGAACCTTTAGTATTGGTTCAGTCATCAACAAATCCTTGAGCCTTCGAAATGATTCCGCGCATTTCTAGAACCAAACAAACTTCTTTTTTTTCTTCTACAATTCTGTAAACCGATGAAGCTACATACTTCTGGTACGTTTGTCAACACTGGACATTCCATAATATCCTCTACCTTCGCTAGATCCACAATGATTCCTTCTCCAGAGATAACATTCCCTAAGTAATGAATTCTCGATTGATGGAAATAACATTTTGACATTTTCACGTATAATTTGTTCTCTCATAAACAATGTAGTACCAATCGCAAATGTTCATCATGTTCTTTCATCATCTGAGAATATATCAAAATGTTGTCAATGATTACTTGAACAAACATTTCCAAGCATTCGCGGAACACCCCATTGATCAAGATCATGAATACCCCTGGGACATTTGTTAGTCAAAATGGTAAAATGGTAAAATCGTAATGCCCAAACCTCCTCTTGAATGTGGTCTTAGGAATGTCTTCCTACTTGATTCATAACTGGTGATATCCTGATCTCAAGTCGATCTTCGAAAACACCATCATGCCTTTCATTTGAACAAACAAATCATCTATTCCTGCTAGTGGATACTGGTTCTTGATCATTACCTTGTTCAATTGGTAGTAGTCAATGCAGAGTCTCGACGACCCATCCTTCTTCCATATAAAAATAACAGGTGCACCCCAAGGTGACACGCTTGGACGTATAATTCTTAGGTCCAAAAATTCATTTAGTTGCATTTTCAACTCCTGTAACTCAGGGGTCGACATTCGATAAGGAATCCTTGCTATCGGTTCAATTCTAGGTTTTAAATCGATGGTAAATTCAAATTCCCTTTTGGGAGACAAACCTGGTAACTCTTTTTTGAATACATCCGTAAAATATTGTACTACCGAAAGGTTTTCTAGTCCTTCCGCCACGTAGTTGTCGTTCAGCGCTAAGATTACATATAACTTGCATTGTTTTCACATACTCTTTTGTAGCTGTAGGGAAGAGATGAACCTTAGGGAAACTCCTTGGTTTCTTCCTAGAATCACTCGTCTATGTCCCTCTTCATCAGTCAAACCCGACCATTTCATCTTATAGTTGAGCATCACACCGTGTCATTCCGACCAATCCATACCGATCACGACGTCATAAGATCCTAATATTGTGACATATAGGTTTTCCTTTGTGACAAAATATCCCAGGTTAAGGCTATAGTCCGTAACCTTTCCTCCAATATTTTACTTGGATCCTGAAGCCATTTCCACGTAGCTAAAATCGTTTGGTTCAAATTCCTTTTACCTTAATTTGTTTTAGCGTTGCACCAGAAATAAAGTTCTCTGTAGCACTTGGATCTATCAAAATACTATATTTCTTTTCAATGATGGTACTTGACGTCTCAAGCATAGTATATTGGTGCTCGGCCTGGCGGTCATTCACCATTGCATGAATCCGATGGGCCTTGCCCAAATCTCCTACTGTAGTGTGTCCGACTGACCCAGCTGCTCTAGCCCTCTCAACTGGATAGTCATGCTGGTATTGTGTCTCTCCACATGTCCAAAATCCAGTCTTCGGTTTAGTACTCTTAGTTCCCGAAGTAGAATCTGATGGCCCACCAGCTTGGAACCCTGGTCAATTTTGCTGAACAGCCTGAACGGTTGCTGCTACGGATGACGTTGTTGCTGGTGTTGTGGTCCTGTGTAGGGAGTGTATTGTTGAGGCGTCGGTTGCCATGGTTTCGTGAACATGGATCCTCTCAAAGTGCCTCAATACCCTAATGGATTTCTAGCTGGTGTTTGATGCTGCTGCGCACCAGATGTCGCCTGTCCCGTTAGTCTCGCATGAGTCCTTCTCTGACCCCTGCTGATAAGATCTTCCTTAGCTATGAGGTCCTTCTAAACAACATCGTGCAATGTCTAAGGCAATAGTATCCTCACTTTCTCATGAATGTTGACGTTGAGGCCAAACAAAAACTTGTTTACCTTGAGCTTCTCGGTGTTTAGATGTGGAGCATACCTAATAAACTCCATGAAACCGGCCTCATACTTAGGCACCGTACGACCACCCTATCGTAAAGTGTTGAAATCATTGAGCTGGCGCTGAATGAATCCCTCAGAAAAATACCTCTCCCGGAACTGCTCCTTGAACAATTCCCATGACACTTCTTCGATGGCCATGTTCAGTTGTGGCAAGAGCATATTCCACGATAGAAAAGCACTCCCCTTTAGCGGAAAGACCTCCATGTAGACCTTCATGACCTTCATGTTGGAGGTGTAGTAGCGAAGTGTGAATGACATCGCCATGTTCTCCAACCATGCCTCGACGACTGTGCCGTCCGTGGTACCCAAGAACTCGAGAAACGTGACCTTATCAGTTCTCAGGGAAATCTACCAGTACTCACTGGGGTATGTTGTGGACCCTCAAAGGGTACTGGCACCCTGGCCTCATCTCTATCTAGAAGGCTAATCAAGGCCTCCGACATTCTATGAAAGGACCTCATCAACCCAACCACATCCCCCACAACAATCTTCTCCTGTCCAATGACTTGTTATCTCCTTGGGGGTTAGACCCCTCTGGCATGGATGATACTAGATGCATCACACCTCGTCCCCTAGCACCACGTCATCTGCCTCCGTGAAATCCTCTAACCATGATTACCTATAGGGACACAATTCAATTTAATTAGCGATAAATTATTAATCAAGGGTTCACTATAGTGGAAGGCGTAATGATACAAAGTCGTGGGGTTGAACCCGCTCTGATACAATATGTAACAACCCTTCATCACGCCTAAGAAAAACCGAAGAAGAAAAGGTATTTTTTTTTTGCATTAAGAAATTAACATCATCGCATCATCACAACAATGCCTAATCAACAACATCATAAGTAAAAGAAGTACTAGCTACTCATCAAGGAAATCACTAACGATGTATTCAATGCATCAACGAAGGATAGAGACACATAAACGTAAATAGCATAGCATATTAGCACATCATAATCATGTTGAAACAATTTACAACAACATTCAATCAAATAATGAATATAAAATGACTACCCGCCCAACCTACCCTGCACGGTTAGGACCTCCAGGACACATAAGAAATGCTCAAGCCCAGGTTCCAATTGATTTTAACTATTTAAGGTCTCAAGGCTGGCAACTATTTTGAGGAATAAGGAGGAGTCTACATCCCACTAACAAACAAGTCCAACAACAACTAGATCAACCCATCAATCCTATTCATCAATTAAACATGGTGCAAGGGAATCCTTATCGTTACCAAACATACATCAACATTTAATTATTATGTACGCGGGAGAGTAAACACTTCTAAAACAATCACCTGTAAACTTAAGTAATGGCGCAAGAGAAAACTAGTTGCTAAATTAGTCATACATCTACATAATTTCATGACACAATAATTATCAACATTAAATTCAAGGTGCAAGAGAAATATTACAAAGAAATCACACGCCCACTTAATTTAAGGCGCGCAAGTAAATTTATTACTAAACTAATCATGCATTACCATTATTGCAATGCGCGCGAGTAATCAAAGCTAAATCATTGCACATCCATATTTATTCCCATGTGCAAGAAATCAAATTATTTAATCACAACATAATCAATGGCACAAGGAAAATATTCAGTTATATTCATGGCACAAAATCCTAGTCACAACGGGCAATCATCCGTCACATCGATTAAGGCACAAGAGAAATCATCCATTTATTCAGTGCACGAGGAAATCTAATCACATGAAATTGATCATTCATCACATCAAATTTCATTTGCGCAAGAAGTCTAATGTCTACAAAAATCATTCATTACATTATAATTTATTGTGTGCAGGAAGTCTAATGTCTACAACAAATCATTCATTACATTAAATTTTCATTCGTGCAAACAGTCTAACCACTTAACTAGTCATACATCAATGTTAATTTCATGACGAAAGTAAACTAATGACGTTAAATAATTCATCCATCCACATTATACTCAAGGTGCAAAGAGACAAGAATTTACATCACCAATAGTACATCATATTTAAAATTCATGGTGCAAAACACCTCTGAAGCATCCACAAAATTCCGGCTACATTAACACGATCAATTAGTTGATGCAATGACCGCCTAGGAAACATTCTAACTATAGGTCATATGAAATTACATAAATCAATAATAGACACAATCATCATCAACCTTATTCATGGTGCAAGTACTTAAGCATACAACGTTTTCACAATTTGGATTTTACGATCCGTCCATGACAATACCACATAATTCTTACTAAAAAGAGAAATACAAGATAATACACAAACAACAATTTAGAAAATAAATTGGAGTTGGTAAATCTTAAATTTTTACCTCCCCTACTTTAATGATAATCTACCTTAGGAAGAGATCTTACCTTGCTTCCTAGATACTACAAGGGTTAAGGAAGTAAATGCAATGGAGAAGCTTGGTGTAAATGCAAGTAAGGAAGTTTATTTTATTCGATAGTCAGGCTTGTACAACCATTAAATGTTGATGCCAAGTTAATTTTCTAATTCTCTATTTAGTCGTATAAATTCTGAAGCCATAAAAATTATCTCTTATCCATATTAATTTTCAATAGCCAAACTAGTTTTCAATAGTTAGTTTAATTTTCAAGGTGGAAGGCATACTAACGATAGTGTCTTACCCAACCATGTTGCAGTAAAATAATCGAGACACAAATAATTTTAACAACTAAAGTTAGAATAAAAATAAAACTCATTTCTAAAAACAATTAAATCGAAAATTCATTTACATACTACAACTAGATTTATAAAATTAAAGCAAGGGCTCTCTTGCTATTTCAGGGTAGGTCGACATTACAACAGTCTCACTCAAACCGCAAGGAAACGATAAGGCTTGGGTGGGAGTTGGGCACGGTGAGGAATCCCAAAAAATACCACCCATAACTCCAACACACTGACTGCACCATGATAGGTTCAACATGGGTATGCCCTCCAAATATGACCCCATCTCCCTATCGATTGACTCATTGATTTATTTCATTTTGAGGTTACCACATAGGGAGGGAAACATTGTGCGCTCCTCTAGAAGGTTGAGTAATCTAGGGGTTCTTAAATGACCCCTGTAAACAAAACATTCCAATCATAGGCTTGCCAAGGAGAGAGTGCCAAGGAGTAAGGAACCTCCCAGGGATGAGGGAATGACAAAGGCACAAGGTACGATCACAGGGACAACGCTAGGATTATCAACTCACAAATGTTGAGGGAAATAATTCCATCAACGCAAAGAAGGGAACAACTTCATGAGGCGAAATCATTGAGCATGTGAAGGGCACCGAGCTCAGGCTCGTCCCCAAACACAGAGTAAAGGAAGAGGTGAAAACACTGAGTAAGGGTAGGGAAGTGAGCGCGAGCTCTCAAAAACGTAGGAAAAACATAAACCAATGCTAACGGTAAGGGTAAATACAACACTAAGAAGGTAGGTGTACAAACGTTGAACTTTTGCAGATATCTCTGTGTGAACAAGAGGTGAAAATCGTTGAGTGATGGTAGAATAATAAGGGTTTAAATATTGTTGTGTGCAACCCAACCATAAGGGAATCAATGGGATAATTTCTCTCAGTAAATTAAGATGAACTTGCTGAGGGAAGGAATTGTAAAAATGTTGAGTAAGCATAAGGTGAAATCATTGTGCATCCAAGAGAAAACAATGCAAAAATCAAACAAGTACCTAGATCAAATGCTGGGTGATTTTGCTCAAACGTAGGTGATATGTTCTTCAAGGTTGCAGAGAAAACAATTTTAAAATCGAAGAAGCACCTAGATCAATGCTGGGCGATTTGGCATTTAAATTACAGAGGTAATAATTGAATAATAACCAAGAAAAAACACAGATCAATCCATTTAAATTTAGAGCTTGGGTTAGCGACTTTGCCAGAGAGTAAGATTCAGACAGTTTCGGGTGCACATCAAAGGGGAAAAGATCATGGCCAGATCTTAACTATAACGACAAGGATCAACATTATCTATATAACTTTTCAAGATCATAAAAATTAAAAAAAAAATGCATTCAAAATCACTCCTAGAATTTATAAAACCTCCAGGGATTGTCTAATCCATCCTAAATTTTCAACACAATAAGCAATAAAAATAAAACAGGATTGAACGAATTAAATCCTAATTCAAATCTCGAATTTCGATAAATACCGTAACTGTCATCTGAGATGTGTTTGATGATGTACTTGATTATGTTCTTCAACAACTGTCATTTCCTCCTTGCTCCTGCTTTCTAATCGTAGAGACCTCACCAATACCTCCTAGCCAATGCTAGGGGTACTCTTCTTTCCCATTAATCCCCTGAGATGTAAAGGGACCATGCACAACCACAACCAAAATGTTCTAGCTCCCAGGTCGCCTCACAAAGTAGAGCTACCACTCTATTTCCTGAGCTGGGTATCCCAACTCTCACAAGTAAAACCAATCAAAATTTCAACAGCATAACCTTACTCTTACCAGTCATACCCCCATTCCTCCTCTCATCCATTTGTTTTATAGAATTTCTCCTAGTGACCACTTGCCATTTTCACATTTAGTTCATTTTTTTTAAATTAATCAGGAATCACTCCCCTCATACACTTGTCACTCGTTCCCTTAGTTTTACCAATAAATTCACCATTTAATTTAATTAAATTTCAATTTTCCTCACCCAACCTAAAAGCGCTCCTAAAATCACTCCTAGATGTTCATTTATTCCCTCTATTTCCTTTTAGTGACTGACGCCTTTCTAAAACTTAGTTGTGTTTAATTTAGGAAATTTCTATAGTTAGACTGGACTAGATACCCTTCTATGCTTCCACATTCTTTTTACATTTATTTCCTTTCTTATCTTAGTTTCCAATTTGGTATTCTTTTGCACACACACACACACACACACACACATACATATATATATATATATATATATATATATTCTTTCAATTCCTAACTTGATTTTTCTTCATCCCCCACCATTTATTAAATTTAAAATTTAATTTTAGTCTTTGAGCCACAACGTGAGTGCTAGTAGGATGTGGCAGGGATGTTGCCACACCACTCCATCAATATCTGGTTGTTGTGCATGACCCCTTTACTCCTTATGTGTGTCTTATTATCAAGCAATTGTCATCCTGCATCCATCAACGAAACACTGTCAATGATCCATAAACAACATCATAATATACCTGATCACATGTCACATATGCATAAGAAAAAATACAAAACCAATACAGTCCACTCCCTAACTCGATCCAGATTCTAAGGAGGTATATTGATGCCAGTGGCATCCTCATTCTGTCAAGTGTCCTGCACACTCATAGGAAACTCGTCAATAGAATATGTCAATACATCGATATCAAATAACATAACATCATAATCATCAACATCATCATAAGAATCCATAAGAGAACAAACAACCATATACTAAAACCAGATCACTTGGACGCAAGTGTCCTCAAAGAATAATTCATATCATGAGCATGCAAGAGAGGGATGTTACATGAAGCACCCCCGACCCCATGAACATTAAAGGAAAGAATGATCATGTCTTCACCTCAAAGAGAGCCTTCCCTTCTCTATGGCCCCATATGATGGTTTCTTGTTTTCCATTCTGAATGTCATTTTTTGATTGAAGTTGTGCCAAAGATAGGTGCAACTTATGAATTTCTTGTGAACCTTCCATATTATCGAGGGCTATACTCCCACTAATGTATTCCTCATTTGGGACTTGGCAGGAACACAAAATATAGCTAGAAAAATGGGAGGGGTTCGAAATAAATGAGGATTTCAAAGATTTTAAGTCCTTAGAAGGACTCAATGGTGATTTCATTCCATAGAGAGACATTCGAGCCATTCAGTGGGGGCGAGAAACTAGGGGGAAATGACTCCTCACACTACAAGGAAAAGACCCTCTAGCAGAGGTTATAGTGGTGGCTTTTAGTGTTAAAAATTTGACAAAAAATGTCAAAAAACCTTCACGAAAACATGTTTTTGGTAGAAGATGGTTTTTCTGAGATTATAATGGAACTTCATTATAACTAAAAAAAATTGGTCGAGCGAAGGTTGTAGTGGATGTTTTCCGATGTGGTGTGCTTCACAGGCCATATGCATCAGTGGGCTTAAAACATTAACGCATCGGTGCCTACATTTCACAATATGCACCGGGCTAATCCTAAAATATTGGAGCCCCGATGTGTTTATACAAACTACAACCATATGCTTTGATAACAACAACGCACCAATCGAATCTATGATACCAAGCACTGATGTGTTCTTGAACTTAAATCCCTGATGCTCACATGTCAACCAAAGCACTCGGGTTTTCCAAGAATTATGGGGCACCGATGCTCTTATAAAAATAAACGCACCGGTGCCTTAATAGGAATAAAGCACCGGGAAAATCAATGATAACATGCACCACTGCATTAAAAAAGAAACAGGACCGGTGCATGATGTCAAGAAGGCTCCGATGTGGACTTGTGAAAGAGAAACACCAATGCGCTTATAAATTGAACGCACCGATAAGCCGTATTATTATTATAATTTTTGGTTAAAATATTATTAATATTTGTGCTTTTTCAATTTATGTCAACACCAATGCATATTATGTTACCACACTGGTGCATGTTATAATTAAAGGCACCGGTTCTTTTTATCATTGAACGCACCGATTGTCATTTTCTCTTTTCAAAAGCATTGACCTGTGACAATGCACAATTATTGTTTATCAAAAAATTGACATATATCTTATAATAGTATTCATATAAATTAAATTTTGATTAGTTCATTTGGATATGATGTTTGGATTATCTTGTTATATTATCAATGTTCACATATCTTCATTATAATATTTAATCATCCAT
>ML807185.1:308927-325269 GCA_009831015.1 Picea engelmannii
AATGAGAAAACTAAAAAAACATAAATACTTACAAATTCCACAATTAATTTTTGATATGCCAAGATATACTCACAACCCTTACTTATTTAAAATAGGTATTTATATATTTATTAAAGTATAAAATATATATATAGAGAGAGAGTAATTAATTTTTTTTTTCCTCTATCATATAATGTAATGATAGAGGAAAAAAAAAAAAATTAATTGTTAGAACTTGGTTCCAACAATTTTTTGTGCAAACACTACAGTTCCAACAAGGTTAGAGCTTAGAAGAATATGTTAGTGTTTGAACAGTATGTAGCCACCTGTTCTGGTTTCCCTCCTGTGGAAGAACAGGTAGCTACCATGTGTCATTGTATAGCATACAACTGTTATTAATATAAGGTTTTGTACTTTTATTTACAAAAAAAAAATATAAAATGAGAGAACTAAAAAAACATAAATACTTACAAATTCCACAATTAATTTTTGATATGCCAAGATATACTCACAACCCTTACTTATTTAAAATAGGTATTTATATATTTATTAAAGTATAAAATATATAGAGAGAGAGAGAGTAATTAATTTTTTTTTTCCTCTATCATATAATGTAATGAGTTTTTTTTTTCTGAAATTTTAAATGAGATTAATTACATTATATTCTTTGACTTTCTTAAAAGAAATTGATTCTTTTTCTTAATTTTGATTATTGATTTGGATTAAGAAATTTTTTTTAAGGAAATTTTTTTTTTTAATTATTAACTTGATCTAAGAAAATCAATTAGTTTTCTTAAATGTCTTTTACTTTTAAAATATATCATGTATCAAAAAAACTATACAACACAAATTTTAGTAAGTGCATCAAAGTACACTAAATCTATATGTTTCTCTATATTTGAATAATAACACATCATTTAAAAAAATTTCATGATAATGTCCATTTACAAATTTTAGTAAGTGCATCAAAGTGCACTAAATCTAAATGTTTCTCTATATTTGAATAATAACACGAAACATCATTTTAATATGTAATGCTAACACAAAACAATATAAATCAAATTATTTATCTTCAAAACATTCATAACATATTTACAAAACATCATTATAATATGTAATGCTAACACAAAACAATATAAATCAAGTTATTTATCTTTTATTATTTATTATAGATACTTAAATATTTTCTGAAATATATAAAAAAGTTGTAAGTTATGAGATGTAAGATTGAAGATACTAATATGTAAGATGAATTTAAATTTAAAAAACAATTAAAGTTGAATCCAACTCCTCCTCGAAAATAACACCAAATAAATATATTGCAAGCATGACCTCAGAATGATGTTATATGTATGAGGTGGCAATAAAATTTAATGATGAACTCACATGGAATACATTAAATATTACAGTAAAGTTTTATCATATGTTTATAATATTATCAACACTAAACCCAAGTTAAAATCGAAAATTATTTCACACTTACATGAGAATTTCTTTGCAGGCTTGGTCGGTCCATCCTTTTTATACTTTTCACTATTAGATACTTCTCAAACAAATGAGGCTCAATCCAGTAGGCGAGCAAAGCATGTTGGAGTAATTATAAGGGTGGAAATTCTAGAAAAGTACGGAAGGGAGAAATAAGGATTAACGAATGAATATTATCAAAGATTTCATATTTGGAAGAGAACAACAAAGGATTGAGAGGAGAGGATTATTCAGAAAAAACAATTCTTCCAAAACCCAAAGAGATGAGATTTGTTAGTGATTTAATGGTTGATTAAATATTTTTTCTAAATGGAGTTAACATGTTTAAATCTCATTTGGTGGTATTAGGGTTGTGATTTCTAATTCTTAAGATAGTGTGTGGGGAACCAAAGCCTTTATAAGGAAAATAATCTAAAAATAATGAGAGAATAAAAAAAATCCTAATCAAACATTGGATATTCACTTAAACAATGCATCCATGTTGTTCTATCAAGTTGCAAGATAGTCGCTGCCACTACTTCAAGGAGATCTACTTCAAGTTGCCTAGATTAGGGGGGTTAGTTGCTCACATTGAGCTTTCCATCCCATTTCTATACCTCTATTGTTTTTCCTTTCCACCAGAGTAGTGTTTTTTCTCTAGCACCATCCTTCTTAGTTGGGTTTCTTTGTCGAGTACTCATGGTGAAATGTTTCAAGTATTTTGTTTCTGACTAGACCCAATATAGATCCACTTCATATCACAAAACACCAAGTCCTTATTGACCAACTCAAGGAAATTCTCATGGAAAACTTTACATAGTGGATCCCTTCGCTTAACATATCCTAAGAAATTTCCACTATTGAATCTCTCGCTATAGTTCTAATATTGAATTCTTTACTCACCCATCTAATCCATTATGATATCATACCACAATTTTATCATAAGAAATGAACATTATTATGACTAAAATTCCTTACTCCCCATAGTAATCCATTATGTTATGCAGGCCACAATGCTCCTATGAGAGATATACATTATTATTATTGAAATACTTTATTCCCTAATATAATCCATTATGATATGCACACCACAATGCTCAAGTAAGAGATGAACATTATTGTGTGATGTTCTGATTGCATCACAAAACTACAAACATAATGACATATAATTGCACCAAGGAAGTGTTCTTACAGATCAAGGTGGAAGAGTAGGTGGGTGGAACAAACTAAAATGAAAAATAATTTGGCCATTAATACAAAAAACCACTGACAATAAAATAAAACAAAATAAATATTCTACCATGGATCCAAGCTATCCCTGAATATTTTAGAGCAACATGGTGATTTTTGGATCCCTCTAGGTGCTTAATAGGCTAGGGATTAACATGGATTTATGCTTGTTATATTCCACAATGTGGTGTCATCTTCATGGAAACAAAAATAAATATTGTTGGAGATATCTTTGTTATTAATTTAGTATTCAATATATGTTAATTTTTATACATTTAAATGTACCTTATAGAATGTATATGCAAAATACTAGAAAGACAAGTTCAGACACAAAATTGAAACATTAGAGGGTAAATGAGACTATATCCATCTACTTGTAAGCCAATACGCAAACAAGCAATCCCTCAAGTTTTTCTAAATATCTATCTTGTCGTCTTTACAATATAAAATTTGTCTAAATAAGAATAATTCAACTATAAGTTCATTTCCAAAAAATTTCATCTAAATAATAAGCTCATGTTCATCACTAGGACAACAATAAATTTAACTTTTATTAGGTCACTTCCAAACAAAAGGGAAATACACTTAAATTTTTCCAATAAAAATAAATTAAAATCACAACGGAATACATTAGAAATGCAACAACCAAATACCAATGTGACTAAGATAAACAAGAGACCTCTATAAAAATGTTGTTATATAAAGTTGTATGCTTAACCAATAAAAATGACATTGTATAAGTAGCTACTATAATTGAGATTTACCAGTTAAAAAACTACTCTATATAACTCTTTGTAATGATAGAAATACAAAGTCTATGGAGTGTCATACATTAAAGATCCAGGACCATGTCAATTTCAACATCCATAAGAATGGTAATGAATGGTGAATGGTGTTGACTACATGAAGTTATGGAGTGTCATACATTAAAGAGCTAGGACCATGTCAATTTCAGCATCCATAAGAATGGTAATGAATGTTGAATGGTGTTGACCACATGAAGTTTTCAGCATAAGGAATGAGCATGTGAGTTTCAACATCATGGGAAGAATGTTGTTTTATATCCTCACTTAAGCCATTCCAATGAGCAATGTGCATCACCAATTTCTCTAAGAAATTAAGGAACCAATTTCCCTAAGAAATTAAGTAGCTATATTGTAGACTGATATGTTGTCCTTTATGCGAGTATGGGATACAATGTAACAACTAGAGTGATCAGTGAAACCTTTCAAATGCATTCCAAAGCTTATGAAAATGGTTGTTATTGTAAGGTTTTCAACAACTGTAATTAACAATCTATTTTGTGTACCAATGCCTTGATATGGATTACCACTTGGTAATTTAGCTTAATATATTTCTAAAAAGCCAAACAAAGGAAATAAAAAAAATATTTCTTTTAGCAAACACACACAAAAATAAATGGTGAAAAAACAAATCTAGAAATTTATCAAATTCAAAGATATGATTTCAAGACCATAGACAACAATACATGCTACAAAGGTTCATGGAAAAAAAGTTTATGCAATTTCTCATAATTTCTATGGGATAATAAAAAACTATTGGCAATGAACCAACTGAATGAGAAGTTAATAAAATTGATATTGACTAACTAACTCCCGAAGTATAGGAAAGAAAATTGACTTATTACTCCTTAATTAACTACAAAGAGCATATTTGGCTAATAATGTTTTCACAAAACATATTGTTAACTTTAAACAAATACAATAAGCTTTAATGTCCAATGAAGTAAACTTATCATTACTTAAATTTATAATTTAATTTTAGTCTTCTTACCCACTTTAGACTTAGGCTCAAATTCTTAAACTAGGCTTAGAATTTTTAAGGAGATTTTATAATTAAAAAAAAAAATCAATTTAATAATTATTTCAAGTCTGACAAAGTCAAAACAAATTATTGTTTTCTAGGTACTTAGGTTCATTGACTCACCCTTATTAAAAATCGTGACGTGCCCTTCAAGAAGCACTCTGTGCTCCAAGCATGTCACTCGCCTTTATTCAAGTTTTATTTATGTGACGTGCCCTTCAAGACGCACTACGTTCTCCAAGGGTGTCACTCGCCTTTGACTGGTTTTGGTAGTTTTGCAACCTCTTGAGTCAATACTCCATCAGGTGACCTTGTGAGAGACTAAGGGCCTCTAAGGAATAAGGACCATGCCTTATTGTGTGCCCCTTAGAATCTTCGTGAGCGACTATCTCAGTCTACCCTCACGACATCGTGGATCTTTCAAACTAGGTAATTGTTAACCTACAATTCGAGCCACAACGAGAGTGCTAGTAGGCTGTGGCAGGGCTCCTTCCACACCTCTCCCTCAATATCTGGTTGTTGTGCATGGCCCCTTTACTCCTTATGTGAGTCTGATTAGCAAGCAATTCTCATCCTAAAAACATCAACGAAACACTATCAATGATCCATAAACAACAATATAATATACCCGATCACATGTCACATATGCATAAGATAAAAATACCCAACCAATACAGTCCACTCTCTGACTCGATCCAGAGTCTAAGGAGGTCCATAATGCTAGTGGCATCCTCAATCTATCAAGTGTCCTGCATACTCAGAGGAAACTCGTCAATAGCATATGTCAATACATCGATATCAAATAACATAACATCATAATCATCAACATCATCATAAGAGTCCATAAGGGAATAGACAACCGTATACTAAAACCGGATCACTTGCATGCAAGTGTCCTCAAAGAATAAGTCAAATCATGAGAGCACAAGAACGGGATGTTACATACACCCCCTCTTGTTTTAAACTTCGTCCCGAAGTTTCACAGTATATATGTGTAGTAAATAAAGTATCTGACAAGATATAAATGTATAACTATCAAACAAAAATGGAAACTGTTGGCGCATATCATATGCGTCCTCCCAGGTAGCCAGGTATAGACTATAATTGTCCCACTAGACCTTGACCTGATTGACTGTTCAACGTCGTAGCTATCAAATGTGATGGTCCAGAATGTGGATTGGCTCCGTCGTGAGCACACCCTTGTCCGAAACCTGCAAAGAACTCATGTCAATCACATGTGTAGGATTGCTAACATGATATCTCAAAATAGATACATGAAAAACATCGTGCATATGCCTCAAAGAATTAGGTAAGGATAGTCGATAGGCCACATGTCGTTTCCTTTCCACAACTTCAAAAGGTCCCACAAACCTAGGAGAAAGTTTATCACCCTTACCAAATTTGATCGAACTCTTGTGCAGTTTCACCCATAAGAAAACTCGATCACCAACTTCATAACTACCGTCAACGCAATGCGCATTGGCATAAAACTTCTGTTTATATTTCACTTCTTTGATCATTTTTCTTCTTGTTTTCATTTGTTCTTCCATTTCTTGGATCACTTCTGGTCCTACCAAGACCCTATCCTCAATTCGATCCCAACTCAAAGGCGTCTGACACAGTCGCCCATAAAGAAACTCAAAAGGTGCCATATTAATGGTTCCTTGATAGCTATTGTTATACGCAAACTCTACCAATGGCAAGAACTCTTCCCAGTGCTTATGTTGGTCCATCACATACATACGCAACATATCTTCCAATATTTGGTTCGTTCTTTATGTCTTCCAGTCTGTCTCTGGGTGATAAGTAGTACTAAATTTAAGTTGGGTTCCCAAGACCTCTTGAAAACTAGTATAAAATCGTCCTGTAAACACCGATCCTTGATCAGATATGATCCTCTTAGGCACGCCATGCAGTCTCACTATATCGCTGATAAAAACTCTAGCTATGTATAACGCCTGATACGTTTTACGCACATGGATAAAATGTGCACTCTTCGTCAGAGTGTCTACTACCACGAAAATCGAGTCATGCCTCCTTGCCATCAACGACAATCCAACAGTAAAGTCCATCGAAATAACCTCCCATTTCGATTCTGGAATAGTGTGTGGTTGTAGTAATCCTTCTGAATGTCTATGTCTAGCCTTCACTTGCTGACATTCTAGACATGTCACCACGTAGTTGACTACATCTGCCTTCATTTCTTTCCATAAGAATAAGGGCTTAAGGTCTTCCCTCATCTTCATGACTCTTGGATGAGCCATGTAGTCAATGCAGTGTCTCCATGACCCATCCTTCCTCTGTATAAAAATAACAGGTGCACCCCAAGGTGACACACTTGGACGTATAAGTCCTAGGTCCAACAACTGCTTCAGTTGCATTTTCAAATCCTGTAACTCAGGGGTCGACATTCGATAAGGTGTCTTTTCTATCGGTTCAATTCTAGGTTTTAATTCGATGGTAAATTCCAATTCCCTTTCGGGTGACAAACCTAGTAACACTTTTGGGAATAAGTCCGCAAAATATCGTACTACTGAAAGGTTTTCTAGTCCTTCCACCATGCCATTTTCATTCAACACTAAGATTGCATATAGCTTTCATTGTTTTCACATACTCTTCATTAGCTGTAGGGAAGAAATGAACCTTAGGGAAACTCCCTGCTTTCTTCCTAGAATCACTCATCTCTTTCTCTCCTCATCGGTCAAACCCAACCATTTCATCTTACAGTTGAGCATCACATTGTGTGAATCCAACCAATCCATACCGATCATGACATCATAAGATCCTAATATCGTGACGTATAGGTTGGCCTTCGTGAAAAAATATCCCAGGTTAAGGTTATAGTCCGTAACCTTTCCTCCAATCTTTTTTTTGGCTCCTGAAGCCATTTCCATGTAGCTAAAATCGTCCTGTTCGACTGCCTTTACCTTAATTTGTTTTAGAGATGCACCACAAATAAATCTCTCTGTAGCACCTGAATCTATAAAAATACTAAAGGTCTTGTCAGCGATGATACTTGATGTCTCAAGCACAGTATACTGGTGCTCGGCCTAGCGGTTATTCACCGTTGCATGAATCCGATGGACCTTGCCCAAATCTCCTACTTTAGTGTGTTCGGCTGACCCAGCTGCATTGGCCCTCTCAACTGGATAGTCACGCTAGTAATGTGGCTCTCCACATGTCCAACATCCGATCTTCGATCTAGTACTCCTAGTCCCCAAAGTAGAAGTTGATGGCCCACCAGCTTGGAGCCCTAGTCTGTTATGCTAAGCATGCCTGAATGACTGCTGCTTCGGATGACATTGTTGTTGGTGTTGTGATCCTGTGTAGGGAGTGTGCTGCTGAGGCATCGTTCAACATGGTGTCGTGAACGTGGATCCTCTCGGAGTGCCTCAATACCCTGATGGATTTCTAGCTGGTGTCTGATGCTACTGTGCACTAGATGTCACCTATCCCGTCATTCTCGTAGGAGTCCTGCTCTGACCCCCGCTGAGTACATCTTCCTCAGGTATGAGGACCTTCTGGAAAACATCGTTCAATGTCTGAGGAATTATGATCCTCACTTTCGCACAAATGCTGATGTTAAGGACAAACAAAAACTTGTTGACCTTGAGCTTCTCAATGTTCAGATGTGGAGCATACTTAAGAAGCTCCATGAAACAAGCCTCATACTCGGGCACCGTACGACTGCCCTGTCGTAAGGTGTTGAAATAATTGATTTGGGGATCAATGAATCCCTTAGAAAATTACCTCTCCTGGAACTGCTCCTTGAACAGTTCCCATGACACTTCTTCGATGACAATGTTTAGTTGTGGCAGGAGCTTCTTCCACCATAGAAGAGCACTGTCCTTCAACTGAAAGACTTCCATAAAAACCTTCATGTTGGATGTGTAGTCATGAAGTGTGAAGCTCATTGCCATGTTCTCCAACCATGCCTCGGTAGCTACATCATCCGTGGCAAGCAAGAACTCGGGAAACTTGACCTTCTCGATTTCTCAGTGAAAGCTACCAGTACTGGTTGGGGCATGTTGTGGACCCTTAGGGGGAACATGCGCCCTGGCCTCATCTCTATCTAGATGACTAATCAAGGCCTCTGAAATCCTATGAACGGACCTCAACGACCCAACCACATCCCCCACAACAATCTTCTCCTATCCAATGACTTGTTATCTCCTTGGCGGTTAGACCCCTCTGGCTTGGATGCTACTGGAGGTGTTGCGCCTCCTCTCCTAGCACCACGTCATTTTCCTCTGCGGTGTCCTCTAACCATGATTACCTGGAGGGACACAATTCAATTTAATTAGCGATAAATTATTAATCAAGGTTTTACTATAGTAGAAGGCATAATGATCAAAAGTCGCGGGGTTGAACTCGCTCTGATACCATATGTAATAACACTTCATTATGCCTAAGAAAAAGCGAAGCATAAAAGGTAATTTTTTTTTTGCATTAAGAGATTAACATCATCACATGATCACAACAACGCCTAATCAACAACATCATAAGTAAAAGAAGTACTAGCTACTCATCAAGGAAATCACTAACGACACATTCAACATGTCAACGGAGGATAGAGACACATAAATGTAAATAGTGTAGCATATTAGCACATCATAATCATCTTGAAACAATTTACAACAACATTCAATTAGATAATGAATATAAAATGACTACCCACCCAACCTACCCTACATGGTTAGGACCTCTAGGACACATAAGAAATGCTCAAGCCCAGGTTCCAATTGATTTTAACCATTTAAAGTCTCATGGTTGTCAACTGTTCTGAGGAACAAGGAGGTGTCTACATCCCACTAACAAACAAGTCCAACATCAACTAGATCAATCCATCAATCATATTCATCAATTAAACATGGCGCAAGGGTAATCCTTATCGTTATCAATCATACATCAACATTTAATTATTCTCTACGCGAGAGAGTAAACAATTCTAGAACAAACACCTGCCAACTTAAGTAATGGCGCAAGAGAAAACTAGTTACTAAATCAGTCATACATCTACATAATTTCGTGACGCAAGAATGATCAAAGTTAAATTCAAGGTGCAAGAGAAATATTACAAAGAAATCACATGCCCACTTAATTTAAGGCGCGCAAGTAAATTTATTACTAAACTAATCATGAATCACCATTATTGCAATGCACGCGAGTAATCGAAGCTAAATCATTGGACATCCATATTTATTCCCATGTGTAAGAAATCAAATTATTTAATCACAACATAATCAATGGCACAAGGAAAATATTCAGTTATATTCATGGCGTAAAATCCCAATCACAACGGGCAATCATCTGTCACATCGATTAAGGCGCAAGAGCAACCATCCATTTATTCAATGTGCGAGGAAATCTAATCACATGAACTCGATCATTCATCACATCAAATTTCATTTGCGCAAGAAGTCTAATGTCTACAAAAATCATTCATTACATTATAATTTATTGGGTGCAAGAAGTCTAATGTCTACAACAAATCATTCATTACATTAAATTTTCATTCACGCAAACAATCTAACCACTTAACTAGTCATACATAAATGTTAATTTCATGACGCAAGTAAACTAATGACTTTAAATAATTCATCCATCCGCATTATTCTCAAGGCGCAAAGAGACAACAATTTACATAACCAATAGTACATCATATTTAAAATTAACGGCACAAATCACCTCTAGAACATCCACAAAATTCCAGCTACATTAACACGATCAATTAGTTGACGCAATGACCGCCTAGAAAACATTCTAATTATAGTCTATCTGAAATTACATAAATCAATAATAGACGCAATCACCATCAACCTTATTCATGGTGCAAGTACTTAAGCATATAGCATTTTCACAATTTGAATTTTACAATCCGTTCATGACAATACCACATAATGATTACTAAAAAGAGAAATAAAAGATAATACACAAACATCAATTTAGAACATAAATTGGAGTTGGTAAATCTTAAATTTTTACCTCCCTTATTTTAATGATAATCTACCTTATGAAGAGATCTCACCTTGCTTCCTAGATACTACAAGGGTTAAGGAAGTAAGTGCAATCAAGAAGCTTGGTGTAAATGGAAGTAAGGAAATTTATTGTATTCGATATTCAGGCTTGTACAACCATTAAATGTCGATGCCAAGTTAATTTTCTAATTCTCTATTTAGCCGTATAAATTCTGAAGCCATAAAAATTCTCTCTTATCCATATTAATTTTCAATAGCCAAACCAGTTTTCAATAGTTAGGTTAATTTTCAAGGTGGAAGGCATACTAATGGTAGTGTCTTACCCAACCATGTTAAAATAAAAATAAAAATCATTTCCAAAAACAATTAAATCGAAAAGTCATTTACATACTAAAACCAAATTTATAAAATTAAAGCAAGGGCTCTCTTGCTATTTCAGGGTAGGTCGACGTTACAACAATCCCGCTCAAACTGTAAGGAAGCGATCAGGCTTGGGTGGGAGTTGGGCACTGATAGGGATCCCAAGAAACACCACCCATAACTCCAACAAACTGACTATGCTAGGATAGGTTTAGCCTGGGTATGCCCACCAAAAACGACCCCGTCTCCGTGTCGACTGACTCAATGATTTATTTCGTTCTGAGGTTACCACAGAGGGAGGGAAACATTGCACACTCCTCTATATGGTTGAAAAATATAAGGGTTCTTAAGTGACCCTTGTAAACATGACATTCCAATTGTAGGCCTTCTAAGGAGAGAGTGCCAAGGAGTAAGGAACCTCACATGGATGAGGGAATCACAGAGCCATGAGGTACGAACGTAGGGACAACGCTAGGATTATCTCCTCGCAAACGCTGAGGGAAATAAGTACATCAATGCAAATAAGGGAACAACTTCATGAGGCAAAATTGCTGAGCACAGGAAGGGAACCGAGCTTAGGCTCGTCCCCAAACACACAGTGAAGGAAGAGGCAAAAACATTGAGCAAGGGTAGGGAACAGAGCGGGGGCTCTCAAAAACGGAGGAAAAATATAAACCAATGCTAACGGTAAGGGTAAGTATAACACTGAGAAGGTAGGTGTAAAAACGTGGATCTTTTGCAGAGATCTCTATGTGAACAAGAAGTGAAAATCATTGAGTGATGGTAGAATAATAAGGGTTTAAATATTGTTGTGTGCACCCCAACAATAAGGGAATCAATGGGATAAATTATCTTAGTAAATTAAGATAAACTTGTCGAGGGAAGGAATGGTAAAAATGTTGAGTAAGCGTAAGGTAAAATCGTTGTGCATCAAAGAGAAAACAATGTAAAAATCAAACAAGTACGCAGATCAAATGTTGGGCAATTTTTCTCAAACATAGGTGATATATTCTTCAAGGTTGCAGAGAAAACAATGTTAAAATCGAAGAAGTACCCAGATCAATGCTGGGTGATTTGACATGTAAATTATAGAGGTAATAATTGAATAATAACCAATAAAAAACACAGATCAATCCATTTAAATTTAGAGCTTGGGTTAGTGACTTCTCCAGAGAGTAAGATTAAGACAGTGTTGGGTGCACATGAAAGGGGAAAATATCATGGCGAGATCTAAGCTAGAACGATGGGGATCAAGATTATCTATACAACTTTTCAAGATCAGAAAAATTTAAAAAAGCAAGGAAGGCATTTAGAATGTATCCTATAATTTATAAAACCTCAAGAGATTTTCTAATCCATCCTAAATTTTCAACACAATAAGCAATAAAAATAAAACACGATTGAACGAATTAAATCCTACTTCAAATCTCAAATTTCGATAAATACCGTAACTGTCGTCTGAGATGTGCTTGATGATGTTCTTCAGCAACTGACATTTCCTCCTTGCTCTCGCTTGCTAATCATAGAGACCTCACTGGTACCTCCCAGTCAATGCTAAGGATACTCTTCTTCCCTCTTAATCCCCCGAGCTGCAAAGGGACCATGTACAACCAAAACTAGAATACTCCAACTCCCATCTTGCCTCGCAAGGTAGATCTAACACTCTCTTTCCCGAGTTGGGTATCCCAACTCTCATAAGTAAAACCAATCAGAATTTCAACAACATAACCTTACTCTTACCAGTCATCCCCCCATTCCTCCTCTCAGCCATTTATTTTATATAATTTCTCCTAGTGACCACTTGCCATTTGCCCATTTAGTTCATTTTTTTTTTTCAATTAATTAGGAATTAATCCCCCCGTACACTTGTCACTCGGTCCCTTAGTTGTACCAATAAATTCACCATTTAATTTAATTAAATGTCAATTTCCCTCACCCAACCTAAAAGCGCTCCTGAAATCACTCCTATATGTTCCTTTATTCCCTTTGTTTCCTTTTAATGACCGACGCCTTTCTAAAACTCAGTTGTGTTTAATTTAGGAAATTTCTTTAGTTAGACTGGACTAGATACCCTTCTATGCTTCCACATTCTTTTTACATTTATTTCCTTTCTTATCTTAGTTTCCAATTTGATATTATTTTTCACACATTTATATAATTAAATCTTTAGATATAATTTATTTTTTTACTCTTTCAATTACTAACTTGAGTTTTCTTCATCCCCCACCATTTATTAAATTTATAATTTAATTTTAGTCTTCTTACCCACTTTAGACTTAGGCTCAAATTTTTAAACTAGGCTTAGAATTTTTAATAAGATTTTAAAATTAGTCTTCAAGCCATGACGTGAGTTCTAGTAGGATGTGGCAGGGCTTCTACCACACCTTTCCCTTAATATTTGGTTGTTGTGTGATCCAAAAAGATCTTTTAATGACTGTGGTTGAGTTTTTAATTGCATGTGATTATTAACCATTTAAGAAGCTAAAGAAAGAGGATGAAGATGAGAGAATATATCACATCCATAATACAAAATACAGATCTGAACTGAATCATTAAGAACAACAAACCATAACAAGAGAAGTTATAATGGAGTTCAACACAAAATTGCCTACATCTCCGAGCCTTTGTCTCAGTGGGGGAGGCTTCTTTATTTATTCTTCAATGCTTGAAAAGTACAACAAAAGTACAACAAATGGATCTCATACTGGTCTCACTGTGTTCTACTCAACCTCATAAATCCAACACAACTGACGGCATTGAAAAAGACCGAGTGTAGCTCCCAGAAATGGCCCGCAAGCGTCTGCTCCTCAACAACTTCCCTGCATAAAAATGGCTTTGGCTTGGCTTTCCTTCAACATAACTCTTCTCTGACTTCCCTCATGGCCTCAAACATGCCTAGTTTTTATAGATCTGAAGTTGGTTATCCTTCCCCAATTTCCTCCCAAAATCTGGGCTCAAATCCCCCTTGAAATGGCCCAAAATCCCCAAAAAATCCATTTTTTGGGCTAAATATCAATCAGAAATACCAAAAAATCATTAATATATGGTTTAAAAACCACTTTCTATTTAATTATTGGGCTTATCCCCCTTGAATGGTGCGCTCTCACTCTTTGTGGTCATATGATTGCATAAAACTGTGGACTGGGGCTATGCCCCAGCCCCCTTTCGCCCACATAACAATACATTCACATTTAAATATTATTAAACTTGTTTCATTTAATAAGTAACTTGGTGGCATGTTGGTAGAAGGACTCTTTGTTAAAGCTCTTGGGTTTAATGGTGGTTGTGGGTTCAAAACCCATGGACATCCAAAACATTTTTGGAACTTGCCACACAACTGTTGACTGGGTGCCACATGGCTGCCCATGCTTGGGCCACATGGCATCACCTCATTTTCTTGAATATTGACAAGTGTCACATGCCACATGTCCAAATCTAATTTGATCTGTCATCTTCCCAGTCACCCTACTGCATGTGCTGCCACATGTCACTTATTCCACTGCCATGTGTCACCTCCAGAGAGTGCCATGTCACCTTTTGACTGTTGATTTTTTTTTTACTTTTGAGTTGTTTGGGAAAACGATCAGAGTGCTATAACTCTCGCATACGATGCCCATTTGAGAAAGTGAATATATGGTCGGAATCAGTGCGACGAGCCGGTAGCAATGTAATTGGTTTCGATTCTAGATCATTGTGCATGGCCCCTTTACTCCTTATGTGAGTCTTATTAGCAAGCAATCATCATCCTACATCCATCAACGAAACACCGTCAATGATCCATAAACAATATCATAATATACCCGATCACATGTCACATATGCATAAGATAAAAATACCCAACCAATACAGTCCACTCTCTAACTCGATCCAACATTCAAGGAGGTCTATTGATGCTAGTGGCATCCTCAATATGTCAAGTTTCCCGTACACTCAGAGGAAACTCATCAATATCATATGTCAATACATCGATATCAAATAACATAACATCATGATCATCAACATCATCATAAGAATCCATAAGTGAACATACAACCATATACTAAAACCAGATCCCTTGCACGCAAGTGTCCTCAAATAATAAGTCAAATCATGAGCGTGCAAGAGCCGGATTTTACAAGAGGCACCCCCGACCCCACGAACATTAAAGGAAAGAATGATCATGTCTTCACCTCAGAGCGGGCCTTCCTTGCTCTATGGCCCCATATGATGGTTTCTTGCTTTCCATTCTGAATGTTGTTTTTTGCTTGAAGTTGTGCCAGAGATAGGTGCGACTTATGAATTTCTTGTGAACCTTCCATCTTATCGAGGGCTATACCCCCACTGATGTATTCCACATTTGGGACTTGGCAGGAACGCAAAATATAGCTATAAAAATGGGAGGGGTTGCAAAGAAATGAGGATTTCAAAGATTTTAAGTCGTTAGAAGGACTAAATGGCTCTTTGATTCCCTAGAGAAGAAACTTGGCCGTTGAGTGGGGGAGCGAAACAAGGGGGAAATTACTCCTCACACTGCAAGGAAAAGACCCTCTAGCAAAGGTTATAGTGGAGGCTTTGAGTGTTAAAAATTTGACAAAAATCGTAAAACAAACTTCGCAAAACCATATGTTTTTGGTAGCAGATGGTTTTTCGGAGATTATAACGGAACTTCATTATAACTAAAAAAAATTGTGTGGGCGGAGGTTGTAGTGGATGTTTTTCCATGTGGTACCCGTTACAGGCCATATGCATCTGTTCTCTTAAAACATTAATGCATTGATGCCTACATTTCACAATATGCACCGGGCTAATCCAAAAATATTGGAGCCCCTATGCGTTTATACAAACTACAACCCGTTGCTTTAATAACACAAATGCATCGATCAAATCTATAATACCAAGAACTGATGTTTTCTTGAACTTAAATCCCCGATGCTCACATGTCAACCAAAGCACCGGGGTTTTCCAATAAATATGGGGCACTGGTGCTCTTATAAAAATAAATGCATCGGTGCCTTAATAGGAATAAAGCACAGGGAAAATCAATGATAACATGCATCACTGCGTTAAAAAAGAAACAAGACCAGTGCATGATGTCGAGAAGGCTCCGATGTAGACTCATGAAAGAGAAGCACCAAAGAACTTATAAATTGAATGCACTGATAAGCCGTATTATTATTATAATTTTTTGTTAAAATATTATTAATATGGATGTTTTTTCAATTTATGTCAGCACCGATGCATATTATGTTACTGCACTAGTGCATGTTATAATTAAAGGCACCGGTACTTTTATCATTGAATGCATTGATTGTCATTTTCTCTTTTCAGAAGTATCGACCCGTGACAATGCAATTATTGTTATATTTTAATTCCATTGTTTATCAAAATATTGACATATATATTATAATAGTATTCATATAAATTAAATTTTGATTAGTGCATTTGGATATGATGTTTGGATTATCTTGTTATATCATCAATTTTCGCATGTCTTCGTTATAATATTTAATCATCCATATATTTATTCA